>PVKB01003092.1:0-226351 GCA_004027205.1 Ctenodactylus gundi
CCCCCCCCCCCCCCCCCCCCCCCCCCCCCCCCCCCCCCCCCCCCCCCCCCCCCCCCCCCCCCCCCCCCCCCCCCCCCCGCATCTCCAGGGAAGATAACTTCCTTACCTCTTCCAGCTTCTGGCGGGCTCGTTTCTTCCTTGGCACGTTGACAGCCCTCTGCTCCTGCCTTCACATAAACTTGCTGTCTTGTGTCCCGTTCAGCCTGTCTAATCTCCCTGTGCCTCATTCTCACTAGGATGCATGGCAGTGATTCTAGGGTACACCCAGGAAATCCTACACGTTTTCATTTTGCGATCACATTTAGTAACATCTGCAAAGACTTTTTGGCCTCAAAGAAAGTTGCATTCACAGATTTCTAGAAGTTAGGGCATGTAACGTACACGTAAGGTGAATACTTAAATTTATAAATATATTAGAGTAAAAGATGCATTGCTAAACATTGCCCTCAAATATTCTCTCTAACTTCAGATACATCCATCCCTATGACACGTGCCACTTTTCAGAGCAGCTCTGGATGCATTTTCACAACTAAATCTCTTGAGGTACTCTATAAAACTTGTCTTAAGCTTCTTTCTTTTCATTTCCTCATACAAGACATGCTGATTTATTCTTTCTCAGTAACCATTTCTCCTATATTTTCAGCTTTTTGCTTTGGATTCCAATTATATTCTCTAGTTTTTGTAGTGAAAAGGTATTTGAAGTCAGTTCTATATGTGAACTCAATTTGTATTTATCTATATATTGTGATGAGGAAATACTGTAAAAAAATGGATCTGAAAAGGAATGTTAAAACCTAAAGACATAATGAAGACCGACTGGAAAGATTCTGGATACAGTTTCTTGATTTAATAAGGTTGCACAAAAATCTTGTACTGAGTTGGAATAAGCATTGCTATAACTGACCCACACAATTGCCTTCTCATTATTATGTTTTGTTTATGAGAAACAGATAAGTCCTAATTCACTTCTCCGTATTTTCTGTAAATGCCTATTGTAAGTCCCAATTAAGTTACTAACACATATTCCCTAAAAGAAAGCACATGGCATATCCCTTATCTTTAATAGAAGCATGGCTTTTGACTGTATGTAAGCAAATGAGCAATAATATACTCTTTTCCTCACTTGAAATCGACTCATTTAAAAATAATTTTCTTTCAAATACTTCTTTGCTGAACTTCAGGCATAGCATTTATCTGGTAGAAGAAAATTCGCTTCACTTGGCTTTCTAAGGCATCTTCAATGACCTTCCATCCACCAGAGAAAACGGGGTGATGAGATCTTTTCCATTTCATGGGATAACGAGCATTTAGTTAGATGAGTTATAAAGTATATAGCAGTTGTGCCAGAGTGAATTTTATTCTTTAATGATTTGATATGGCAAAAAACTAATTCACCACTTTTCTTCTTTTCTCGTTGGATTTACAATTCCCCTTGTTACTCCATAGAGAAAATTTAACATGCATATGAGCCAAGGTAATTTTTTTTAATTTAATTTTTTTCAACTTATGGGTGCTGCTGTGCTGGGCCTATTTTTAGAACTCATAAATACCATGTCTTAAGGCTTGTCCCTATCCCTATAACATTAGGATTAGCTGACACAACCATGATGCCTCACTAGCCAGGCGTGATATTAAGTTAAATCATACATAAAATGCAAAATTTGATTCACCATTCATTACGGGTAAATTTCAAGTGCTTAACAGTTATACACAGCAGGCAGATACTATATTTAGCACAGCAGATGAAAAATATTTTCATTAATATAAGAGTCCTACTGGACAAATTGTGGAAATTTTTCTTAACTAATCTTCAGCCTTTGGATTGACAAAGAGTTATTGAATAATAACTTGGCCAAAAATGAAATTGGAATGATATGTGCCATATCACAATAATAATGGGATGTTTTCTAACAATAGTGATATTTTGTTGTAACATATCATTTTTTTGGAAGGAGCATTAAGGCAGAAATTATAACAAAAAGTGGTAATTACGATCCATAGAATTGGGGAAGTAAGTTTATATGATTATTTTATCAAGGTGTATCCAGTAGAAAACAATAGACACTTTCTACTTTGTTTTCTTCTCTAATCCTGTGCTATACAAATTTTAAAACAAGAAAAGAATGGTAATATAAAAATTCGAGTCACATGATTATGTATACTCCTAATTCTATCAATTGGATATTATTAAAACTATTTCTGAACAAATCTATGCACATGGGGCACTGTCTTAATAACTCTAAATCATGAAAATGTAGAAACTTAATAAGCTGTAAACCCATGGGAAGATCGGTTTCCTCTAAAGGCAGTGAAAGTTCTTGGACCAGAGACTTCAAATTGCCTGCATTATTGTTTCTAGTTAAATAAAATTCACATTTTGGATATTATAACTTCTCCGTGGATTAAAGTTTATTCTTTCAAAACATAGTGGAGTCCTAAATACCAATACCTAGGAATGAAGCCTTATTTGGAAATAGAATCATTCCACATGTAATGAAAACATGATGAGCTCATACTGGATTAGTCTGGCCCCTGCATCCAAAGCCTGTTATCTTTGCAAGAGGGAATTCTGAACAAGGGCTGAGTGGAGATAAAGAAGTAGGATGACCACAGGCACAGAGCAAACATCAATGTAGTGAGCTTCCAGGATCGTAGGAACTACCAGGTGCTAGTTAGGACGAGGAAGGATTCTTCCCCAGAGACTCTGAAAGAATCAAGACATTATCGACATCCTAATTTTGAAAATTATTATTCAGAACTATGAGAGAACACCATCCTGGAGTTTGGAGCCACATAATCGGTGGACATTTCTTATAGCAACCTTATAAAGTGAGTACCTATTTTAATATTCTATGAAGACAAATTCATTGAGACTCAAATAAAAAGGCCCCACAGCCACATGATTTGCCCGACGACAGTCACTACCTGTAGAAGATACCTCACAGGTGACATTTTCCTTATGAGCCCCTTAGCCCTCCTGCTCATTGGTGGGGCTGGAGCTTGCTTGTCCTCTCCCTTGGAGGGACGTGGACTTGCTTCTGCTAATGGCCGCCATCACAGTGCTATCGTCATGTAGTAGGGTCAGTACATACTGAGTGTCTGAGTTAACTGAGTTTGACTTGAACTTAATATCACGTCCATTTCTTTCCTTTGCCACAGATTGCAAAGCCTTTTTCTGTATGTTTTCATCTACTTTTCAGAAAGATCTCATGACCCTGGCTACACATGAAAGACTCAAACGGGCATTCTTTGTCGACAGAATCGCTGCTTCCTGTTTTTTTAGATTTTCAGTGAAAGATACTACTAAATACTAGACACTAAGAAAATGTCTCCTTTTGTTTTGGTTGGGTATCCTTTTTGAAACCAAAAAAGGATGAGCTAAACATATAGAGTAGTAGATACAAATTTTTAACTCTGCTTATGGGGATTTTGTTTTGTGCTGAGGGTCCCACCTGCCCACACTGCCTCAGGTGTGAAAGTGGCAGCCATCTACCAGGAATGAGCAACTCCTGCAACAAGTGCATAAGTAGCCGATGCAGAGCGACTTTTTCTCAATAATTTCCAAATTTTGTTTAAAGTTGCCAAATTTATATACTATAAAAGTGTAAATACAATTTGAAGAATTAAGAAAGCTATTCAGGCAAATATTTCCAACTTTCTTTAAAATAACCCATTCATGTAAGAAAGGGGCGGAGGTAGATGTTCACTTTGGCCTCTGTACACGTTCACGATGGTGACTACTCACTCTGAGACACTTGGCTAAAGTGAAATGAAAAGTAGCAAAGTGAGTGTCCTCGGAGAGGAGTGGGAAGAGGGTTCCTGGGAAGGGCAAAATGATTCCACTGATACCATCACGAGATATCGTTTGCAGTCCCAGTTTTGTTCATCTGCCTGGGTGAGTTTTCTCATTCAAACAGCAACATTATAAGAGGGACGAGTTACTCATTCTATGTGACATAGCTTCACACAAAACTGAAGCAAATGATCCTTCTCAACCTCAGATGACAGAAGATGGGCCTTCTCTGGATATAAAATAAATATAAATAGATGAAAGCAGCTGGATCATCTATACCTGCATGTCATTTGGACAAGAAGTGAGTTTTCTCCAGGAATTTTCAGGTGCTTAGACCAATAAGTGGCTCCAGAACCGTCATAAAACAACACACCGGGAAAGAATATATCCAAGCCTCAAAACTATGAGTAAATGACAAAACTCAAAGAGTTTATTATGCCAGAATGACTGACAAATAAAACATAAGTTCAGTTTTATAAGACAACATAAAAGATTGTTACTTAAGAAGCTGGGCCGGAAGGCTTTATTGCCTCCATAATTTATTACAGAATTAATCCACTGCATGTTTGCTCCAGGTCCTTCTGCTGAAGGGAACTGGTGCCTTCTCAGAGTTGGATTGAGGTGTGCACTGCGGGAATCCCTAATGGAACACTAGCAGACTTCAAAAAGCCACACAGAAGGACTGTGTCAGGATTTCTGAATGGCTTGGGCCAGAAAACCATCTCCCTCACACACTTGTTCCTAAACAACTACTTTTATTTTCCCTCTGTGTGAATGACCAAAAAAGACATGATTTTTTGGTAAAACAGATAGCAAGTTCTTTTGTTACAAATGGCAGACCTTCTCTCAGGATGAGCCCTTGTGTGCTTATTACTTGATTTCTCTTAATATTTCACAAAATATATTTGGACATCTCATCACGCACACACAAAAGCTGTGAGCTGGTGATAGCTAACTAATGGAACTACGTCATAATCTATCTTTGTCAAAATATTATATAATACATGATAAATATCTGTCCAGTTCTCATTTTTCAATTAAAAAATAACCTTGGGACCATTATGTTTAGTGAAGTGAATCAAACCCATGAGATTAAGTACCACATGTTTCTTCTACTATGAGAAAAGTAAAGTTTAAGTGGAAGAGGTAAATAAAAGATGATAAAAGTGGGGAGAAGCATGTGTAGAAAGGAAGGGGGGAACGTGGGAGCAGATGGGAGAGCAGGAAGGGGGCAGGGCAAGCGATGGCGGCAAGGCTGTGTTACATATGTGCACCAATTACTCATTTAATGTAACTATTGTGTATCACAAATACATATAAATAGCCTTTGGGAGATTAAAAATAAATGAATATGAATATATATCATGTATATACACGATATATACATATATTTGAACAAAAAGTTAAAGAAAAATGCAATGATTATTAGATAAATAAAAACATGTTGAATCTTCTCACCCAAGATGTATGGACTGCAAACTGATATGCAAGAGTTTCTTTTGGATTTCCGAATGTAGGAAAATGACCAGGTTAGAGACTCAGGGAAACTGAATTTGAAATTTTCTCTACCATTTGCCAATCGCTTGAAATACTCTAACATTCCTTGTCTTCAACTCTCAGTTAGGAAATATAAAAACCATCATCTCCAGAGGCTTAAATGTTGAAAGGAACAAATTAGATGTTGATGAAAAAATTTAGCTCTGTAAATTGTGTTAATATATAGAACATCCTAATAACTTGAGCTACTTCCTCCGTGAACCAATAATTCACACAGAAAACTTGAATACCTTTTTAAACTTTCTGGAAAATAGACACCTCTTGCTAATGGTGACTTATTTCATGTGCTTTCCTATGACAATGTCTGACTTCAGTCTCATCTCATTCCATAATTTTGTAAATATATCACATATATGCATATGCAAGTATAAATAATATTTCCATGTATATTCCTTGTAATTCAGTTGATATAAGACAGATCTGGATATCATGTTTGTAGGGTAAAAAATATTTTATGAGAAATATATGTATATCATAACCAGATTTCCCCTCAAATGTTTCTTCCTAAAAGACAATGTCAAATATAAATATTTTAGCCTGAGAAGTCTCCTTGAAGCATATTATTTTAGTTTGAGCATTTTCATACATTTCAGAAGTACTAGGACAGAGTGGTGGATAAGGTGTGTCCATCTCCAAGGCCACCGAGACAAGGGAATGGGGAGAGGGTTCTCCTCCCCCTTCGGCCTGTGGCCAGCTTTAGTCTTCAGATCCCCCCTCCTCCTCCTTCATGCCATTATTCTACTGAGAACAAATTTCGGTAGCTGTAATTTTCCTTATGTAATAAATTTTGCTCATGTGGACTTGAAACAGATCTTAGCCTTCAATCATACAAAGAGGTATTTTATGTCGATATGTACTTGAAAGCCCAGTCATTTATTTTTGTCTGTCTCCTATGTGCTACTGAGAGCCTGGAATTTGACCCATAACTTCAACCAAAGACCCCGCTCGCCTATCGCTTTTCAAAACATTTAACCAAACACTCTTACCCAGTCAAAAGTCAGCTCTGAGAGAGCCTCCTATGGAGCATCCAGAGGGCTGCACAGCTTGCTGGCAGCTGGGACGGGCCCTGGGGGCACGGGGATGCCCTGGGTTATGCATCCGGGCTTTATGGAATGGCCTTCACAGGCAAGGGCTGGTCTGCCTTTGCAGCTGAGCAGAGAGTCAGTGGGGGGTGATGGTGTAAATGGGGATCAAGTGCCTGCTCAGGTCTCCTATTTCCTGAGTTCAGCATCACAGGTGTTCCCACTGCAGCTGGAACTCAGTTCTTATTTGATTCAAAGTGAGATATGTACTTTATTTGAGGAAAGTCTGACTTGAGTAGAAAGCATCGGGCTTGTTGGTTAGTGAAAATGCAGAGAAAGAATAAACTGAGCAGACAGTCTTATAGATCACCTTCTGGAGCCAAGTCAAATGGTAGAGAAAAAGATGGCATTGCTGCCTGGCACAAGGGCGTTACACTGCACAGGGTCAAGATGAACCAAGGCACTTGGCTCATGTTAAAACTTGACAAAACCTCCATAACATGTATAAGTCTAGAAGGCTGAATCAGAGTTGGAGAGTAAACAGACCTCAATACAAAATCAGAAAGGATTTCCTACACACAGGACCACACAAAAATGTAAGCTAAGGCTGACAAAATTTCCATTGTTGGAAGTTTTCAAACAGAAGGGAAGTGATTGTTTTCTATGATAGTTGCTGTGACAATCCCTACATTGAGTAGAATTTTTGGATTAAATTAAATTATAACATGTGACCCTAGGATTTAATTAATGATTGTAATGCAAATTGAGGTTTGGATGAATAAAAAGAATGGATCTTAGGCCCAAAACTAGTGTCTTCAGTTTAGTAAACCAGAATGACTATAGGGTTTGTAGGTCATAGAGAACAAGTTAAATATTAATGTTTATTTACTAGTCACTTGGTCAAATCACTTAAATGCTAACTTAGCTTCCTCATACTTACAAAATAAAGATTTACATCAAGTTATTATTGTGGAAAACACCAGGTACAGTGTTTGGCATATAGAAAGCATTTGATAAAAGGAACTTAGCATTAATGCTGTCATCATATATTTTAGGTATTTCAATTGACTTTCAATAGACCACTACTTGTGCCATCACTGCCACTCTTTCCTTACTGAGTGCCTGAGTGACATTAATTGGATCTGCCTGTCTTTATGTTGCCATCACCACTAAATCTCAGCTCAGATTACTCTGTGAGGAGGAAGGCTGCCATCATCCATCCAACCAGACTGCTTTCCTCTCAGCATTTCTTTTGAACATTTCCACCAGACTCGCATATTGGTCTCCATAAGTTAATGTCTTTTATCAATATCGTTAACAGATTTATACTTTGGGCATAGAGAATCACTAAAAATATATTAGGAAATTGTTTTGCCTTGAAGACAACATGCAGTTATTTAATCATTGTGCTATGAATACTTCTGGTAATTCTATTCTAAGTGTAGCACCGCTAGGTGGCCTTTCTCATTCTTACTCGTAAGGTTCTCTTGGTTTTGCCCCTAGCCATCTGTTCTACACCCTCAAGTTTGTACCTATATCAGCCAGTTTCAATGAGGACTATCCTCTTCCATTGTCCCTGAGCAGCCCCACTAATAACACTTCCCAGTAAACCCTGGTTTTCCCAGGGGCCTTCCCAGATGACCACCAAGCTTGGAGACCACCCTGCTCCTGAACTGATGCATATCTTGTTTTACTGAATTTAATGTCTGTGTACATACACTGTTTTCCCCAGAAACTTTTTAATGTACTCTCTACAGTCCCTGGAATCCATATTATTATGTTATGCAGGCAATAAACACTGAGCACACAGTTGAGATGAAGTCCTGTAAGTTTTTCGTAACTTATTTGTGGGGAACACTGAATTTTATAATTCACTAAGGAATTAGAAAATTTGAATCTGTAAAAGTAAAGCTACTAAGAATTACTAACTTTGGTAGAAGAAATCTGACAGTCTTTGGTAATGTAGCAAAATATGAGCTTGTGTAAGAGATTCCTTCTATCAGAAGTGCATGCATGTTTTATAAACGTTAGATTTTACATCCTTGTTGCACGGAATACTTTTTCTTTACTGAGTAAAGACAGATGATATTTTATTATAAACTGATAATTACTCCTAATAAATTTAGATATCTTCTTTATCTTCTTCATTTAAAACTAAATTTTAAGATTGCTGCTAGCATGTGCTTGAGTAAAAAATTAGGTAGATATTAGTATTCAGGTGATTTTTAAATCAGGGAAATTTGCAATGAATATACAACATTGCTAACTAATGTGCTAGTTAAAACATGCATACAATAAAAAATACTGCAGTAGGCAGATTTACAGTTCCCTATAGCTGTCTAGATTCTAATCTTTTGCCCTTGTCCATATGTTATATCACATGACAAAAAGAAACTGTGTACATGTGATTAAGGATCTGAGATAAGCCTACACTACCTAGATGGCTCAGGGTCATCATAGTTCTTTAAAAAGTTGGGGAGGGCTATTATAGTTCTTACCTGGCAAGCACAAAGTCCTGGGTTTGATTCCACAGTACCACATAAGCTGGATGAAGTAGCTCACTCTGGAAGCCCAGCACTCAAGAGGCTGAGGCAGGAGGATTGCTTTGAGTACAGGCCCAACCTGGGCTGCAGAACGAGACCCTATAAAAAAACAGTCAGAGAATAAGATGTGATGAATGTGATGATGAAAGCAAAAGTCACAGGATCTGGTGCCAATTTCTGTTGGCTATGGAGGCGGACAGGACTCAAAAGGCAATGGATAGAACAGACAGTGGAAAAAGGAACTCTCCTAGGGCACAGAGCAGGAAGCTGGTTCTCTCCTAGAACATCCGGAGAACACAGCCTTGTGGGTGCTTTGATTTTAGCCCTCACCTCAAGAACAGTAAGGCATTTGTGTTAAGTCATTAACTTTGTCTAATTTACCATAGTAACAGCGGGAAACTATTGTATGTCATAAATAAAGATTTGTTGTCACCATGAGCTTTTGCGTATGAGTTATAAAAAAAGGAGGAAAGCTACAGATAGCTGTCGTAAAATTTGTCATATGAAAAAGTTATAAAGGAATTCAGAAAAAGTGAAATGAAACATTGGTCTTTTTCCTTAATGTATATGCTGCTTTTATAAGTCATAGCAAGTGCTGGCCTCACGGTAGATGACAGAGGAGTAAAAGTGTGTTGTGGCTCTTTGTCTGGGGGTTGTCATGATGTGTACGGTTAGGCTGGATCCTAGGCTTAGAAATGCTATACATTTACTAAGTATTCTTTTGTCAATCTAAGCAAAAAAGTTTAAAAGTATATTGCATTTGTATTTTTTAATAGGCCCTCAACATTTACAGTCGGTTCTAGCTCTAGTCTGCTTTATGAGTATTTTTACAAAGTCATTTAAAAAGACAATAGCATATTACACAACGTGTGTAACAAACAAGAAGGAGAGAAATAAAGAAAATAAAATTAGGCAATATTAACTTGATTTTTTTCTTGATATGTAATCTCACTTTCCTGTTTAAAATACTTATGTAGATTTTATGGAACTAATTATTATGAGAACCCAGTCCTGGTCACGTTTCATCTCGTGGAGTTAATAAGTCAGAGACATTAACTTCTGCATACATTCTCTAGCTTACAGAATTCTGTAATACAGTTAAAATGTTCAAAAAAAAATCCTGAAGTACAATTGTGTAACAAATAGAACTGTATATTGAAGTCTATGAAACATCATCTTGGAAAAATAACCATAAAATTTAAACCAATGAGAAATCTACAAATAGCAATCAGTCACAAGTAAATAAAATCAGTATGAAAAGTTAAGCCTGATATTTATACACAGCAACTACCAGCTTAACTTACAGAACCATACAACATCATTAAAAGTCTTCAGAGATAGCACCACCCCCTTATTTCATAAAATGTTTTGACTTCTGAAATTCCAAACCACACTGAATTCTTCGCTAGTAACAGTGAAAATCTATTCCCCAGTAGACTCACTCTGGTAGAATCTATTATAAATGAAACATTGAGGCAAAGTGGTCAAACTTTCCAAATATGCCATAACAATTTGTATATCTATATAAATTATATATACAGAACCAAGAATGTTATTTGACATATAATTGGGAAAATGAGTAATTCATGAATGTAGGTTAACAAAGAAAAATACTAGTTTGTAATGCATAGTTGAAAATTACAGAAATAATACCTGCTTTACTTTAGAAGACAGAGTATAAAATAGAAGACACAAAGTATAAATTGTTCATATTTGTAACTAACTTTATTGATGATAAAACCAGATTTCGGGGCAACTACAATTACAGGAAAATATTGTATTAGACCTAACCTAATACAAGCTGAAACTTGAAAACATTGCCTGAAATAATCTTTGTAAACAGAACGCTGTACTTTAAAAATTGCCTACTTGAGGGGAAAAGGCCAGGTTTTTGTCGTTCTTGTTCTTGTTGTTGTTGCTATTGTTTATTTTGCTTTGTTCGCTATGGGCTCTGGAAAAAACAATTTCTGCTTCTGAATATTAATGGTTCCACTTACGAGCATGAAGCCTGTACCAAATCTCTCTTACGGTAACTTCTAAATGAATTCAACGTGGTCTGGAAGGAATTTCCCAAAAAGGAAGTCGGTGCTACCTTGACTGGCTAAAGGGTGATGAAGCTCAGAAGACAAGGCTTGCTTTCTTTTTTTCCCCCATTTTATTGATATGTGTAAGTGCAAAATTTAAGGCTTACATTGAAGTTTAGCATTTTGTGCATCTACGTATCTTGTCAAGGTGACAAGGACTTTCCCACTCTGCTTTGGTCCGTTGCTTTCTAAATGCCATTCCATCCTACAACAGTGCACATGAACAGTTGCAGCTTCTGAGGGGCTCAAAGGGGCTCCAACCCTGGAGCTCCACAGACACGCTGCAGCATCAGCAATTTATCTGTTTATTTATTTATTTACCTATCCATCTATTTATTAGACGAGATCTCGCTGTGCATTGGCATCAACAATTCAAGCTCATGTCCAAGTCTGACCCATCTTACAAATTCAGTAGAAAGTTGTCATTCAGTTTAAAAATAATTTTCTGTTAAACTCTGAATTTAGATGTGGGCCCTCTTGTAGTCACGTCACCTTAGTTTTAAAACCCTTCCCTTGTGTTGGCAGAAGTCCAGTGTACATTGACAAGTAGATTGATTCTATTTCTGACCATACGAAAGAAGGACATTCCTAAATGAATTGCTTGAAACATCATCTTGAAAAATATCTTTTTGACCACTTAAAACAACTCTAAAAAATGTTTATTTGATTTTCAAAAGTAGCTCACAATTCCCCTATAAATGAAGCCCACACATTTAACCTGTCACTCAGAGCCTGCACAAGCTGGCGCCAACCTATCTTTAGAGGTTTATCTCCTGAGACCCAGTTTGGCACATCCCAAACCCCTAAACTTTTAGCCTCTCTGAATAGTTTTGGCGTGGTTTTGTGATTTTGCTTACCTATCTTCATCAAGCCGTTGTTCCTGCCCTAGATTCTTCCAAGCTGACTTGGCACCTGTAATCTAACTCAGGGCTCAGCTGGAGGGCTCTGTCATTAATACAAACATCCCAGACCCCACACTCACCTGCATCCTGCCCCCTCCCCCACATTCATGTCAAGAATTATCTCACCTTCTTCTCCAACTCTAAGATAATCTTTTTAAAATTATCACTAGGAGAATTCAGCACATCTAAACATACACTCATGCATCTGTGTACACTCGACTCCCTGATAAGGCCAAAAATGTCTTCAGGCCGGAAATCACAGTTTTAACTGCTTCATGCCATGCATCATTCAGGACTTCTTGGCTTGAGAACGCATGCATTTAGAAAATAGCACATGTGTGGGAATACAGCTAGCGAGAAGGAATAGAAGGTGCCCTATCACTTTGATTATAATAATATTTCAGACCTAAGTGGACAGTTTTTTAACATCGTGGTTTAATTATAACTGCTTCTGCAATCTTAAATCATCCAATATAACCGTTTCTAAGTTGTGTTGAGATGATGTTATATGAAAGAAAGGAGCAGTTGAAAACGACTCTACTTTGAAGGCTTTACAGTCTAAAAGACAAGTCATTACCCTCTAACCCTCCTATACTCAGACTTATCCCAAGGCCATAATAACATTTTATTATTTATATAGAGATTTATGTTTTCAAAGCACTTTAGAGCTATTAATTTGTTAAGCCAAACAACATACAGTAGAGCAAGGTGAGTGTGATTAAATCCATTTGACAGATAAGAAAGCAACCCTAATGCCAAAGTGATTGTTTCACAGCTGGTAGCAATGGGGACTTTATCCCAGTGCGAGAACTATGACTTGTCTATTGTAAAAATAACCAAGCAAGCAACCCGGTCTTACACATTTCATAAGTGGTTTTTCCTCCTTTTCATACTCAAACAGATCGGAAGGAAATCTCCTTGTTTTGTCATTGTCACGTGGTTATTCTTTTTTGTTTTGTTTTCATTTTTCTGTTCTTGCTCTGTATTTCGGGCTCTCTGTAGCACAGGTTGGCCCTGAACACACGGCAATCAGTCTCCTGTGTGCTGGGGTTATAAGAGTGCACCACCATGCCCAGTTTCAATTCTTCTATGAATGATGTCTCGTTTAAATACCTGACTGACTGTAAAGAGTGAAAATTTTGCTGTAATAATTATTGAGTAAAAGTACGCTCTCTTGCTTGTAGTTAAACTGTGTGGAAATACTTATCAATAACCAGGCAATTCAATTTGTTTAATACTACTGTCAAAGTAACTGTGTCTGAATTAATCAGATAAAATTTAATTACTGCTACTGTCAAAGTAACTGTGTCTGAATTAATCAGATAAAATCTATACCTCAATCTTCTGTGTTACTTCATTCATCCAGATCTGGTGAATAATCTTTCTGAAAGTCATTTTCTTTTCATTTTAACTTTAAAAATTATGAACAAACACATATGTATATGATAAAAATATCATGTATAAAATATAATATGCATTTATCTTCAGATAAATAAATCTTTGCCAAAGACAACTTTTCTTGTTAAGGTGCTAGTCCCCTCCCTGTCAATGCAAAATTGATTTGAAAGGAGATTTTTCCCCTCTTATGCTGAAGGTTGTGATTTGGGAAATTTTCATAATAAATTATTTGAAGTTATTTTCTCTCTACTCTTAGACCAAACAAATCTCCAAAGAAATTGTCTGTCCCTAGTCATCATCTCAGGAATGTGATGTTATTATATCCTGGTGGGGATGAGGGGCTTTTTCCTTTATTTATGGCTGGCATTTTGATGTTTTAGACTCGCACAACCACTCTCTCACTATGAAAACACTCCTATTTCCTGAGAGAGGTTAAGGTAATTTATTACCTCTGGACAAGTTTTTCGCTCACACTGAAGCAGAGAATGAGACACATGACTCCTGTTAGTGTCAATCCTGGTCACCCATAACGCGAGAATCGGGACTCTGGGTAGGATGCACTTGCTTCCCTTGACTCGAACCTTACCGGGTCTACATGGTCTACTCCCACACCCTCAAGCCCTGGGTCAGAGCCCAGCACCGTGGACACTCAGAAACTTGGGCAGAAAAATCAGTTAAATGGTCATCGTCATCAAAAAAGAACTCAACTCACTGTTGATCCTACACATGTCAAACACCATGTTAATTAGTCATTTGAACTCATCATGTGGGTCTAACAGAGCCACTGAGGCTTTATAACACGTCAGTCATTAGAATCCAGATTCTGTCCAATCTAGACAGCTCATTTAGTCCAAGATCTTCCTTGCATCTCCCTCCACTCTTTTCTGTGAGTATCTCCTTGGTCCTTGCCACAGACACACAGAAGTGAGCACCTCCACGTTATCACTGACCCGGAGTGCCTGAAACAACAGCTTCATCCTCCGAAGCAACCCAAATAGCTTATGGTTTTAATGTCTTCCATCCATTCTCCTTTCAAGTCTCCTGAGAGGGGGGAGGGTTCAAGCCTACATCTGACTCTGATTACAGGACTTCGCATAGGGATACCTCAGAGACCCTTTCCCTTCAAGTTACAACACATGTTATGCTTAAAGGTGAAAGGCTGTTTTCTCCTCCACATCACTGGAAATCCAGGACTCTTGCTCCATTTAGACACTTTGATGTTTTCACTGGGGTTAGGGCTACTAGAGAAATTGATTTAAGAGAGACTTCTGTTTTAGCATCGTAAGTCCTTTAAATGGTGAAATCGTCAGCAAATGGTGGCTCCAATGAAG
This sequence comes from Ctenodactylus gundi, assembly GCA_004027205.1. Taxonomy (NCBI): domain Eukaryota; kingdom Metazoa; phylum Chordata; class Mammalia; order Rodentia; family Ctenodactylidae; genus Ctenodactylus; species Ctenodactylus gundi. The sequence continues at coordinate 14,631 of PVKB01003092.1, forward strand.
TCTTAAAGAGAGGTGTGAAGGAGGCCAATTTCTCCAATCTTTCGGATGGTGGCACAGCATCCCATAACTCCTGTTGCTAAGACGAGAAAGTCAACGAAGGGGCACAGAGGCAGACTCCCTCTACCTGAAGTTGCATGTGTGTGTGTGCTCACACACAAACACAGGTAGGTACAGACTGCAGAAACAGGCAGTGCGTGAGTTCTGTATATCTTCTTCAAATCATGTCCCTGCTTTGAGTGACTTGGTTGTCTGTTTAGCAGCTGCTTTTGTAGGGTAGTAAAATCCATAAGGTGCTAATCGCTGAAGATTATTTCCAGGTAAAGTAATATCAACATTCTGCCCTGCACAGTTACCTTCCCTTCTTGCTTTTACCCTGCAGTGATGGTTTAGTGGAAGCTGGGAATGAAACTATTTGCATAGAGTCCTGCCCTACCACTCTCCCCTCTGAGCCCCAGTACACTGTGCTGAGGCTTAAAGAGCGATGCCTGCCCCATCACCTGTCCTCATGGACCCTCTGGAGTGGGGAGAGTAAGGTAGAGAGTATCTGTAGGAGGAATTCTAAGCTAGGTAACAACTGGCTCCAAGTAAATAAGTTTCTTAAGCAGAAGTGTCTCTTCCCATCTACGTCCTCTGGTCAGACGTATTCCAACTCTTGAGCTCAGAAGCCAGTTCATACAAAACCTTTTCATCAAACTCAGGAAGGGCATCACCTTCTCCTGTGATTTTGACCATGTTTGCCTCACTCAGGTAGCATTGATCCGGAGCTCAAACCCCCACCCCCACCCCTTTTTTTAACCTCTTTTCATTTCTACCCTTCCTGCACAGCTTGCACATAAATATTAGAAGGCTACTCAGTCCCCTGGAGGGCAAAGTATTTAATGGGAATCATTTAGAATTCTTCTTTACGGGAGCTGATTTCTATTCACATTGGTGGATTGATCGAATCATGAGTTCATATCAGTGTGATCGCAACAACGTTCGTTTGCACTTTGGATTACAGTCAAGTGCTACTTCTTTTCATTTTGCTGCTAATATCCTCCCACGTTGTGCATTGGCGCTGCTTTCAGAGAACTTCTGTATCGCCCCAACATCTGTCTTCTTCTAGGTGAGCGCTTTCTTTCTTTCCACCAGTTGTCCCTTTTCTTTTCAGGATGGCAAGATGTCACAGCAGGTTTAGTTTTCACATTTCTTTCTCCAAAAGTCACAATTTTATCCATGAATCTGATTTATTGGAATGTAGTATTAGAAGCAATGACCCAGCTCCAGTTATGGATTTGTCTTGGGTCACAAACATAGATATGACAATGACACGATGTGGCATGAACCACATCCTATCTGTTCTTTTATTTCTATCAAAAGAACCTATGCTAGGTCGCCTCTACTTCAAGAGGTATCCAGCCATTTTCAAGCATCTCAAAGCAACACTGATGTTCTCGGTGGCACCAGGACACACTTGATATTCACACAGTAAAGGTAAAGAACGTTTTCCCAACGACATCTATGTAAATTTACATCTTCTAGTGATGATTTGAATCTTCAATCATGACTTTTTAAAAATTTCAGGTCATGATGGAATTGAAACTTCTTGATGGAACTTTCTGATTTATGTGTGGGAAAGCAAAAATTAATTTTAAGAATGCTGCATGAGTGATGATCCTCAATTGAAAATACTTTGAAATTTGAATAAGCAGACTATCACAGAGGAGCTGCAAATCATCTCAGGGTATGTTGCAAATATTTCATTATTTAAAGTTACCATTTCCATGTCTGTATTTTTCTGAGAAATAAATCACCACCAACACCACCATCATTATCAATTCTACAGAGAAATTGAACTGCTGTGCAAAACATCTCTCTCCCCACTGAGCACAACAATATGACAAGGAAAGAATTGTCTACAGAGATAAACTCATCTATTGGGGCCTGAGTGTCCTGTGCCCTCCAAATTCATATGTTGAAATCCTAAACCTCGGTGGGATGATGATATGTGGTGGAGCTGCTGGCTGGTTATTAAGTCTTGGGGTAGAATTTTGATGAGTGGAATTACTGCCTTATGGAAGAGCTCTTCCCTCAATGAAAGGACACAGGAACTGGCCATCTGCTCCAGGCATGAAGGCCCCCACCAGAACCACCTGTACTTATAACCGGATCTCAACCCGCAGCCTCCAGAACTGTGAACACTTTATTGTTTACAAGCTGTCCAGTATTCTATTATATATAGCAGCCAAATTGACCAAGGCATCTCCACTAGCATCCTAGTCACCTACTATTTTTCAATTCATGTTTGATAATCTTTTAAAATAATAATTACAACTCCATTTCCCACAAAACTATAAGCGGTATGTTGATTAATGTTAAATCCTATGACAGTGTGACTTGTATTTACATAGAAAGTCTTCTGAGTAGCTCCATTGATATTGTTTTTCCTATTCCTGTTTTTGTTATTAAAATGTGGGACAACACTTTTTTAAAAACCCCCAAATATTTATACTTTGCTTAGATTGTTTCTATTATTATTTCTTATTTGATATTAACGTCTACGGGGCTATTTAACATTTTTAATGAATGCTTTGTCAATATGAGAAAAACAAAACTCAGAATACAAAGTATTGTCAGAAAATAACAAAATCCCCCAGGCAGGTTCCCAGGCCAGTCAAATAGATAGCCCATCCCAACCACCACAGCTCGGGTTCTCCTGATAGATTCTTCTGTGGAAGGGAACGATGCAGTCAACCTACGAAATATAAGCAGGCTTTCTGTATGAGGAAGAGAGAAACACTGGCCCCTGCTCTCAGGGCTCACCCATGAGGCTGAAGAGGTGCCGAAATCCGGGCCAGCCTCAACTGAAACTAGAAAACACTAAAGATTTGCCCCAACCAGTTAAGCAAGAGTAAGTACTGACAGTGGTGGGGCAGGCACAGGAGGGAGCCCGGTGGAGAAAGGGCGCTTAGGTTTTGCCTAAGTAAAACTGTTAAAGTGAAATAACAGGCACGGATATTGCTGGTATTGTTAAGCTTTTCTTCCCCTCTGTGAGCAAATCACTGCCTAGTTGATCACTTTAGTGATGCAACAGATCACCAGCCTGTGTTAACTCGCAGACAGGGTCACCCAGTGCCAGCGACCAGCCCCTGATAATGAGTCCAGATCAGATAACTTAACAATAGGACAAGAACTCTATAAGCCAACTTGGATCATGTGTATTATCAAAGATACATGTGCTTGTACTGATATCATTTTCATATGCTTAAAGAAAGCCTGTGAAGTTGGATAAAGATATCAATTTATGCCTCAAAAGCACAATAAAGTTTCTTGGATAGGTATCTATTTTAAAGTAAAAGGTTTTCTTCAGAAAATATTATGCAACAGGGAATGGAGCAGAAATTAAGAATGAAAACTTCAGTTACACAAATAGACCACAGTCTGTAGAGACAGATAGAAACGCAGAGATTCGATTCTTTTTGGTTCAGTGAATCAACCACATCGTTATTTTAACTCCAGTGACAACTGTATACCCCCAGGTACAGCTGCTTTCAGAGTCATGTAAATAATGATCCTATTATTCATATTGCTACTAGTGTTAAGATTTCTTTAGAAAAGGTATTGTTGCTAATTCTGGCCCAGCACTAGAAAAAAAAAATTGAACTATTTTACTCTTCTCTGTAATTTGAAAACTGTGATGGTGGGATTAGTTCATTGGCAAATTGAAAAGTGAGTCTCAAGATATTCATTTATTTACAGTATCTCTTTTAGCACTGGCATTTCACATGCTTTCAGCAGAAAATGAACCATATATTGAGCTTCATGTTAAGTATAGCTAAGGGCATAAGTATAGAAAAAATACCCCCAAGGAAGCTCACAATGACTAGGGTGGGGAAGACCACATGACTCAAATCACAAGAGAGTACAATTTTTCTAAGACAGGATGAAGGCAATACCCAGCATGCACAAAATAGGGAGGAAAAGTCTGTTTTGGCTCACAGTTTCAGAAGGTAACTAGTTCATTCACAAATGGGCAGCTGGAAAATGATGGAAACGCATAGCAGAGGTGGAGGTGGAGGCAGCTTCTCATGGCATCTCAAACAGGAAGCCAAGCCTAGTCCCAGAGAGAGGGAGGATATTGCATTCATCAATTCCAATGATCCACCCCTTCTGAGTCCAACTTCAGTTTTCCACTCCTTTGAGGTTTCAGTCCCCACAACCAAGCTTGTAATGCAATCCACAAACCTACAGTACAATCCAAACGCCTGCAGTCAATAATCTGCCACCATACATCCACATCTCACCCCTCCAGACCGGGTCCCTTCTCCTAACCGCACGTGGTTCCATTGATAATCCATAACATCCAAATACATAAAGTTTTTGGAGGACATTCCAGATCCAAACCACAATAGATGGTTTGCCCCAGTTGTCCTCTGAATAATCAGTCCTCCTGCAGTCTCCCCTCTATCTGTCTAAGTAACTCCTGCTTTCTGGAACTCAGACTATACATTAGAATAACCTCAGCTTTGCTGAATCTGAACTTCTGTCTCCCCAGTTCAGTGACCCCCCCATTCTCTGCTCGGAATCTCTCCAGGTAGGGGCCAAGTGCAACTTAATAATGCATGCATATTATTTTCTTTTACTGAGGTCCAGTTTTACAGTACCCATTACCCAATACTGCAAACCCATATGTAGCCTTTTATTGATGTCTTTTGCAAAACAGAAAATTTTAATTATAATATAGCTGGTTAATCTGTTTTCTCCTATCTTTTCCTCTTCAAAGTACTAAAGATTTTGTCTTCCCTTTCCCTCTAAAAGCTTTACTGTGTTATCTTTTACAATTAGATTTGTTACCCATTTGGATTTGGTTAGTGAACTGATGTGCAGTTGAGTTGTTTTTACATTTAGTGATCAAAATGACCTGTCACTTACTGACTGTGCCTTCCACACTGAGCTACACAGTCGTTCCTCCACAATTCAGTCTAGGGATTTGTGTCAGTTTCTCTGATTCTATATTCTTTTTCACTCTTCATATGTCTGTTCTTTCCCCAAAATTATGTTGCCCTAAATATTGCTGCTTTACAGAAAACACTAACGTTGGCAATGTGAGTCCTTCATGCTTATTTTTCAAGAATTCTTTCGTCATCCATTGTTCTTAAGGTAGGCTTTGATTTTAGAATCAGCACATTGCTTACATGAAATTACCTCACTTGGCTCTCGTCTAGAGCTGTACTCTATAGTAGCTTAATTTAAAGAAGATTGGTATCGATGTGCCACAGAGTCCCCCAACCTGCATACATGCGTGCTTGTCTGTTAGGTCTTTTAAAGCTGCTGTCAGGGAATGGAGGAATAGCTCAGTGGTCAAAGTGCTTGCCTAGGAAGCTCAAGGCCGTAAGCTCAATTCCCCAGCACCACGTGAGCTGGGTGTGATGGTGCACACCTGTAATCCCAGCACTCGGGAGGCTGAGACAGGAGGATCGCTGTGTATTCAGGCCAAGCTGGGCTACATAGTGAACTCAGAGCAAGAACCTGTCTCAAAAAAAGCGTTCTCAGCCATGCTTATTTTTCTTTATATACAAGTATCTCATGCATTCTGCTGGATTCTCAAAATGAGTTGTTTATATTCTTGCGAACTTGATTGTCTATTTGTGTATTGATCTCAAACACAGAAACCCATGCATCTATATATACACATTTGTACAACAGAAAGCTTTATAGAAACAAGGGTGAACTATCTGTAGGTTCATGGCATGATGGGATGCACTTAAAGACACTGAATAAACGGAGGTAGACAGGGACCACAGTGTGATTCCTTTTCTATGAAGTATTTGAAAAGGTGGAAAACATTCTGTGTTGCTGGACATCAAGACAAGAGTTACCTTCAGGGTGTGCCTGCTAAAGGAGCTCCCAGGCACTCAGGGATGGGTGATGGCAGCATTCTAATTTCTCCCATGGACGCTAGCTCATTACAAGGATGCTTTAGTGTGTACAGAGAAAGCTTTATGCTGATGTGCACTGCAATTTATATTATGTTTTTGCAAAAATTGAAAAAATAAAAGAACCTAAGTTTTGCTTTCTGCATACTTCTCCTACTTGGCCGACTTCATATTTTAAGTCTTACACGCTAAGCAGACAACAAAGAGAAGAACTGCGGAGGAGAGGCAGAAGCCCGCAGGGAGATGTCCGTGATTTATTCATGACAAGGTCCGCCCAGATGCTCAGGCTATGACATCTTCCCATGCTTGCTCTGAGAAACAGCTGGCTGGACTTGTGTTCTCTCTAAATTCCAAATACTTTTTGACGACTAGAACTCCTGGGAGGAGCTCCAGTGGAAGCGGAGCTGAAAACATACCGGCTTTCACTGTGCGTGTCACGCAAGGCCCAGGAGGAGGGAACACGGAGCCCAACGCTCGGCGGTGGTGACAACTGCTGAGCAGAGGCAGTACCACGAGGAAGCACAGGCTCCACTCCATGGGGAAACGTGAGCACATTAAATCCCAGCTCCCTGCAGGCACTGCTCTCTGAGAAGGGTGCCATTTACCTCCTAGGAGCTGCTGTTAGTTAAGGTTAAGCATGAAAAATTGCCACGTAGCACTCATTAGCGAAGACCTTTCTATGTAGAGACGGTACAAGAATATGCAACTGAATTTCTGTCCTATGTATTTAGTGTTGGCTGTTGTCAGGAAATATACCAAATGTATTGCATTATGAAAAGTTCACGTTTAATAAAGAAAAAGCCTTCCAGCAATCTCTCAAGACTTTCATTCTGATTGTTGTAAGAATGGTTTTCAGCTTTGTTAGGTTTTACCCACAAGCATACAGTGGGAAAGTAGAGTTGGTCTTAATAACAGTACAGGACATGTCAACATCAACTTGACTTTGGCTTTGAATGGGTTTCTAGACTTGCGGACACATCTCAAAACATATGCCAAAACAAAATAAATACTTCTTGCATCTCCAATTGTAGCTTTAAGGCCTATATTAACTCTCTATAAAAGTTATTAATGTCTAACTTGCAATGTTCCGAATTAAATGCAAATTGTTTGCAGGAATAAAATACCCAAAATAACCAACTTCATTCCTGTCATTAAGAGAGCTAGACTTAACTTGGACACAGACATTCTTAAGTATTTGGATTTGAAAATGTAAATGTAAATTAACTACAAAGAAACATGCAACCAATCAAATTTGAAAGCTGTCTTTGAGCTGAGCATAGCTGTTTTGTACTTTGGCTGAGCCTTTATGCTTGGGAGAAGCACTAGAAGTAGCTTTGCATTGCCCTGGTTTCCTTCCAAGTCCATATTAAATTCCCATGCTAATTTTTCCATGCATTTTTATAAAAATATGCTTAAGTAAGTTGTTCCGTTGATTTAACACTGCAGTGGCTGGTGTGTGACTTTATTCCTTACTATTACAGATTCAAAAAAAAATGTAGTTTCTGATTTAGTATTATTTCTAAACCACATTATCAAATGAGAAAGGAATAGTTATTTAAATGTTAAAGTTCTTCCAGAACTCCAATATTGTTATGGAAATCAGCGGGGTAGCATAAAAAGATTGTGCTGTGTTTTCGCCTCCTCCTCCAGCACACATGCTCCCATGCATGCACACACATACTCTCTCTCTCTCTCGCTCGCTCACATAAGCACATATATCAGTTTGAATAACTATCCATGCATAACTTCTTTCAGGAGACCTAAAGAAACCAGGAAAGACATTATAGCATAGGGAGCATTACTCATTCCTCCACCAGCCAAGCAGCACCATGCGTCCACCTTCCATGTGGCAGAAGGAATAGAAAGTGGACACTGAACTTTCCCTGAGACTCCAAATACAAGACTGACTGCCCTAACACCTGCTCCCAACCCTAGGCTGGCAACCACAACAACGCCTCCCATGGTGCCTCAATAACAGACAGGACTGACAACGCAGCCCCAAGCCCAATAAGCTTAATAAAGGTACTTGATTGGCCCCAGGTGTTGCAGGGCTCTGTACAGCACACACAAACACAAGCTCTGTGTCCAACACTCTCAGACTCTAAGCCCTCGCCAGGATTCAGGAGAGCCTGCAAGCAGGTCAGCCTACATTGATATCATCTTTGGTATTGGCCATGAGGCTAACACCCAACGACACAGACTTCAGACCTCTCAGGGCTGAATCAGTCACTCTTGTCTCATCCTACAGACCAGCACCAGTGCCGTTATAGTCACGCAGAACCTGAGTCCATGCGTGATCCAAGCCCACCTCAAAAGATCCAGGTATCCAGGATAATTCAAGTTGGTGGAGGTCCCAGGGCCATCCCTAGACACTCGGGCTCCAGGCTCACCTCTGTAACCATGATCCACACACATTTTGGTGGACTCGGGTGTTAGGACTGCCCCAGCACCAGGTCAATCCGTGGAAACTCCAGAAAACTCTCATCCCCATAATGAATAAATACCTGAAGACTCAGATTCAAGGTTGCATTTCATGCTTGAACCAGATGGGCCTATGTAGACAGGTCTGAACTTCAAGAAGGATTACATGGATATAGACTGTAGGTCTGCCATGAGGGACCTAAGCTCCACATACATTCAGAAGAACCCAATTAATACACAACTCAGAGGACCCAAGTTCTAGGCCCGATCCTGTCAACCGTGACTAGAGTTGTGCATATCCCTTGACACAAGGAGCAGGCATGTCACCCTGAAGACTCCAGGAGCAAACCCACCTACACACAATCTATTAACTACTCAGAATCTTTGCACCAATCTGTATCAAATGCATTCTCAGAAAATGCCATTTGCACAGATAGCAGCAAGCAGCTATAATCAAATATTAAGACATAATAAAAAGCAAGCGACATTGAAAAATCTATAAACACGTCTACAAAAACCACAAAATAATTGACAAGGCTTGTGTTCCCATAGCTGATATCAAAGCAATGAGGATATCAAAGTTATCTTAAAAATAATTGAACAAGTTTCAGTGAAGCTTGGAGAACTTGAAGAAAATATGAAAGTAAATCAAGGAAACCAAGAAAATAATAAATAATGAAAATAAGAATTTTAAAAGACATTGTAATTGTGGTTTTAAAATTTACAGATTATTTTGGAACTGACAAATATAATGAATAAAACAATAAGTACAATAACAATACCGGTGTGATAGATTGTAAGCAAAAAAAGAATCTATGAAAGTGAATCTAATCTATGTGAAAGTATACGATCAAAGAAGTGATCAATTCACACTGTCATCAGCCATCCACAGTGCACGCGTGGCTCCAACAGCTGTCGTGCACGAGCAAACACACAGCGTGCCTATGGGCCAACGAAATAATGAACAAATCAGGAAGATAAAAGCTTCCAATAATTAAAATTTTTATAATTACATCAAAATAAAGTGGGCGTGGAATGGGTAAGGACAAATACAATTGTAATGAAGAGTTTTGAAATATGAATCTGATGCATTTAAAAATAATGAAACTTCATCTGACAAGTAAAAAGAAAGAAAACAGAAATACTGGGTAAATCTTTCTAGAGAACATATACACAAATAAAGTATGCATTACCTCTTCAGTTTTCTTTGCCCATTGTAAGTAAAAATAATCAGTTTTTCAAGCAATGATGACGATCAAAAAGAATTTGCCCAAATGGTAAGCAATGTTTGCAGATGTAGAATTTTCAAGAATCATCTTGAACACTCTGTAAATGATTTTTAATACAAGCCAAATAAATCAGGATAGAGTGAATAAAGTCATTGTTATTATTTGTGGACTTAGAGGGCAATGAACTCTGTGTATTTCTAACATAGCTGCTAAACAAATTTGATTTCAAAAATTCCTTAAAGTTGAATTTTAGATACAAAAAATAAAAATTGCAATGTTCTTAAAGGAATGTGCATTGATATTTTTCTATGCGGGCATGGAATTACACTGCCTTCAGCGATCCTTGGAAGAACTGTGGTAGGGCAGGGCCCAGCCTCTCCTGGATGCCCTGCATACCTATGCGGCAGCTCAGGTAATTGCAGAAGGGACACAAGGCAGCACTTCTATACTTTTTAAAAGAAGTAACTTCTCTAGTGAGTGATTAATATGCTTTCATTGGAAAAACTCTCTCTCTCTGGTTGTCAGGTTGGCTAAAGAAGAGTCCAAAATACAAGTGGACTGGGAGTTGTTACCTAATTCTTCCCATTCCAACCTCACTCCATTTATTCCCCTACTATCCACCTGGAGGGAAGGACCTACTGTTGTCAGAACACATTAAAATTGACCTAATGCCATATCCACTTGTTGGTACAAAACTATGCAAAACATGAGATAGTCCACTGTGCTGTTGTTTATATGTAGCCCAGGTGAAAGAAACTAAAGAAATCACACCACCACTATTAACTCCCTGCAACCTATTAAATCCATGCAATATAGACGAATCATCTAATATTGTATGTACAATTATTTTTGTCAAAAATGCTAATATATTTCATGTGGCCTGAGGGTACAGCTTGTAAATTTTTAAATTTAAACATGTAAAAAATTCAGGTTTTTCTGCATTATTACTTCTATAAATAGACATATAAAGTCTACTTGAATGAGCAAAATTCATAGTTTAATGTATTTTGACTGTGTTGATGTTAAAAATATCTAAAATCAAAAAAACTAAGAGTGCAAGGTAGTGCACAATACTGCATTAAAGACATGTTGTTCTAGAGGCCTATAGTTTTTATTAACATCAGCATTCTCAAATTCTCAAGAGATCTGAAGAGAGTTCTTATAGATAATCCTATTCACTGGTAAGTCAGAGCGGGTTCCCAAATCTACACTAAATAGTTAGATTAAGTTGTTTTATATTTACCTGCAAATTTCAATAAAATTTCACCCATATTTCATTCCAATAGTCACAGGAAGCCATATTTTACCAGTGTCTATATGGGTCCCAGGGCCTTGTTTACATAATCTTGGTAATGACTCATTAATCTACATCTCTTTTGATGGTTGGATTATTTTACCAGAGTGATGCATACAACTCCATCTTCCCATTTTCAGATAGTGACAGACACGTGAGAGTATTTAGGAAACTTTAGCCTACAGATGAGAAGCTGTGTGTTTTGAACATGGACCATGGAACTCAGAATTAGTCAGTCATTGGAGACAGCTAGAAAGAGGAGTATGAGGCCAGAGAGGCAATCTGAGGTCATGTCCTAAGGAACTTTGATCCTTGGCTTGGATTCTTTGATCTAATGTATTCCCCAGTGCTACCTGCTTGATGTTCATTAGTGACAGTTCACCCCTAGTCATCTGAAAATCAGCATTAGGAATCCTTTACCCCTTCTATTTCTACAGAGCAAAGAGGCTCCCCCTACAAGCTTGGGTAGCAGGGATCCTCTAAGAAGACCCTGGTGAGGATTTTCTGGGAGCATCCATGAGCCTCCATCCTCACCCTCCCCTTAGCATGGAGCTGTGCTGACGTCCAGCCCACTAAGACCACAGGGCAGAAGAAGGCTGCATTCCCACTTGAACGCCAGACCCCTCCAGTCACTAAAGGTCTTAGAGTACAAAGAGCCCAAAAACATGTCTTCAAGAGCCTCTCTTGATTTTAGATTAGTTTTCTAAAGTAATTGATATGTTGTAAGCATTCTGTAGATGACAGTGTATAACAAACCAGATTTAGGCTATAGGTCTCCATCTTAAGATTTCTTACAATGCAGTTTCTGACTTTTGAATTAAAGATCACACTCTTCCATAGGAGAGCCTATACAGCAATTGCAATAAAGTAATGTAAAATTGCTAAACAAAAAACAGCACATGCTGAAGAGAAGTGGGTTTTTAGTGCAAAGGTATGCTTTATGAAGGTCCATATTGCCAAGTACTATCAGTCCTAGAGGCGGGGACAGCATATGAGGAAATCAGGCACATCCCTGCACTTAACCCTCCCCAAAATTCTGGCAGGTGTAGGCGAGCTGGGGGTGCAGTGCAGCTTGACCCTGAGTGATGCTGAGCACATGTGTGCCAGCAGGGGACCTGGGAGAGGATAGCAGCTGCAGCTGCGGGGTGGGGGTGGGGTTCAATTATGGGGAGGGAGGGTCTATCTGGAAGGCCTCTGAGGAATTACAAAGCAAAGTCATATCTGGGGTGTTCAAGTTGGCAAGGTAATGGAATTGAGCACCGCTACGGAGCACAAAGTGCCTGTGTTTAAATTATTCGTGCCTGGAGGGAAATGGAAATTAAAGTATTTTGAAAATTATAGAGGTGAGAAAGAAACCACAAATAAAGCTCCCCGACTGTAGCCTCCAGGACTGTAAATTACAAAGCAGCACAAGTTCACAACAAATGCAATTCTCTGAGCGATTATGTTTTATGTTCGTGTAAATTTAAGGTTTTTCCCAGATATGGTCAACAAGTGATGCCAAACTTTCTCTACTCAACCTTGGTTCTCAGTGGAGTTTGGACAAATGTCGTAAACAATCTGGTATCGTGCTGTGAATAAGCATGAGGATACACTCTCAGTGAGTGTTATTTCCTCGTTTGGAGACCATGTACATTTTCTGACAGTCTCTGGCATTCATTTTGAGAACAGACATACCTTCTGGGGATAAAACTGCTCTGTTTGTATCGAGACTGGCCTTTGCTAGATGTGGTGAGTGCAGGGCAAGTGCTGAGCTAACCTTGGTTGTCCTACCGAATTCCTGACTCTCAAACAGTAGGGTTCAAAAGAAATATGCAGCTGAGCTTAGCCTAGCTTTTGAGATCTTGAACAACACTCAGACTTCTGACAAATGCCATGTCTTGAATACTGAGTCATAGCTCATCATGGGCTATGTCTCCTTAATTAGAGATGTTCAAGGGGACACTCAACTACGATGGAATGTGACCATCTCAGGTCCTTTCGGACATGATGGGGGCAAGAGGAGCCTTTAGGGTGAATCCTAATCCAACAGGACAGAGTCTGTTTGGGGCAATTGGAACACAGAAACGTAGACAGGGACAAGTTTGTGAAGACTCGCCAAGCAGAAAGACCTGACATCAATTCTTCCTGCCCAGCTCACGATGCTTCCATCCTAGACTCCTGGTGTCCAGAACTATGAAGTTGGGCCCTGCTGTGAGGGTCTCCCAGCCTGCGTGACCTTTTTCTAGCAGCCCTCGCCTACTAATACAGGAGCACTGGCCCAGTATATTTTTCCCCTCATGGAGAATCTGTCACTAACTGTGTGGGGGGAGCCTTATTCTCTTTGCCACCCCTTCCGACTGACCAGGAAGAGGCAGAATTTCTATGTTTGTTCTCAATTGGGATTCACATTTCCCTGGCATGGATTCTTTCACAGTATGATAGATTGTGCTGCCAGAAGGAAATATCATAAACTGGAAGACTTAAGTCACAAATACTCATGCCCTTACAGTTCTGGAGGCTAGAAATCTGGAATCAGGAAGCCACTTGGGGTGGGATCTGTGAGGGCTCTCTTTCATCTCTAAGAGCCCTGCTTCTAGCTGTATCATTCACCTTTAGGTACTCACGTTCCAACTGTCCCCTCGAGGTAAGAAATTGAGATCTAATGTCCCTCTTGTGTCTTGTAAAGACACCTTCCCCTTCACGAGAGCCCCATCCTCATTATCATCTCCCCACTACCCCCTATCTAAAGCCATTGTATTGGAGTTTAGAGTTTCACATATGAATGTAGAGGGGCATAATTAGTGTCATTTGAGTTTTCCATGACTTCCCTCTTTGGGCGCATTCTCAGTTATGTCTGAATCAGGCTAGGACGACGGGGGCGGGGGGGGGGGGGGGGGCGGTGTTCTGTTTACCAAGACCCTTCGAGGCTCCAGAAAACAACAACCTAATTGTAGATTGGCCTGATCAAATGATAAATGAGCTCTTCTTTGATGATCACAACTTGTATTTTTTTTCCAAGCTGCCTGAACCAATTCTTTTTCTACTTTCCCCATGTCCCAGAGACACTGCCCAGTCCCAAGAGACACTGAGAAGGGCTTGATAAACATCAGATTTGGGGGTATCTCTCTGATTAACCATGCCCGTGAGTTATTTTGCTTCCCAGACTTTCTTTTGATGTGCATTATACCAAGACCAGATGAACAAACCGCATTTGGAATTGTTGAGTTATTTCCCAAAATATTTTTTCAAAAATTAAAAAAAACAGTGTATGCTCATAAACACTTTCCCCATTAAAGCAGTGTGTATTGTAAGGAGAATTCTTTCCATATGGTTCTGATTCATTTACACTTAACTCATCAAAAAGTTGTTTAGGAAAAAAATACTCAGTCGCCCAGGAAATTGTTTTGATCTTTTTTTTATTTTAAAAACAGGATACATTATCCAAAATAAACTGAACAGAAAGCGGACAGCTGATGTCTGAGCTATGTTCTGTTGTCGTCAGCTTTGGGGCTCCACATTCGCGCGTTCCCACTGCCGTTTCCAGGCCAAGTGCTAAAGTTCCAATGTGTGTGACTCTCTAGGAAAATGTGAAGATGTAGCTGTCCCACATGTCTCTGGTATCTCTGCTAGCATAATCCCCTACTAAAACAGAGCTCAGTTTAAAACAGAAGATAATGAAAACTACTAAAAATCTGTCCCTGGGCCAAACAAATACTGTTCTAAATGTGTATTTCAAAGAACACTGGAAGAAAAAATACCGATACTACCACGTTTATACCAGAGATTTGGAGATGGAAACAGCAGTTTCATCCAAAATTATATTCACTCATACTTGAGCTGTCTACTCACGATGAACAGATTATGTCCTTGAGGATTTTACTTGTCTTGGACAATCTGTAACTTGGAAGGAGATGTTCCTGAGTCAGAGTGCGCCTCACACATGGACAAGGTAGGGTGACAACCATAAGATGAAAGTGTATCTCCAGAATCAGTTAAGACCTAAACACATTTCTGAACTTCCACATATTTTAACCAAACAGAACATTTCTGCGTCACGTTCTTGAGTTATCACTATTTTGTGGAAGGTTCAATTTTATATATGTAATCCTAACATTTTGAGCTGTTCTGTGTATAAATGATATGTTTTTTTTTTTATTATGTGCTAATAAATTTACTCTTACATTGCATTTTAGTAAAACATACTCAAAAAACTTTTGAGTTTGTGGAGTAAATGGGAATGTATAGTCAGAAGACAGGGACACTCACTGAACCTGCCCGAATGCCCCATAGAAAGCACTAGGACTGAAGGGTATCTGTGGAGGGACAGTCTGGACTGATGCCAACAGGGAGACACACATAGGTCCTCAGTGCCAAGGAGGCAATGAGGGTCATGGCCTTGCTCCTCAGGACAGTTCAATCACCCTGCAGGCTGTGTGTGACACCACTGGATCTCTCCCTGATAACCAGTAGACCCATGCTCTGCAGAAAATAAAATGCATTTAATCCTTCTCTAAGAGTTGCCAAAGTCTTGACAATTCCAGTACTGCTTTAAAAAAAAAAAAGTTTAAATGCAAAGTCTCCTCTAAGATTTGAGGCAAGCTCTTAGCTGTAAACTTACATAAAAAGCAAAGTTAAACAATTCCAATGCATAATTGCTCATTGTACATTCCCAACCCAAAAGGGAAGAATAGGAAGATAGGAAACAATTGGGAGAAAGGAAACATAAAAACCAGCAGAGCAAAGACCAAATCCTGAACATTCATTAAATTCTGTAGCTCTGTGTCCAGCAGCTGGAGTAAACTGTTAGCGAGATGTGAGCTCCAATGGGCTTGGGTGGCCCGGCCCTTACTGCACTGCCTCTGGCTATAGGCTCCATAGCTTCTTCTTTGGGATGTATCTGTTCATAGCCCATCACCTGCCTTTGCAGAAGATCTACATTCCTGGCTTCTCCAAGTTCCTATGGTCTCCGTCACACTTTCAGCTTCATCTTCACAGCTTCAAGCACTGACAGTTCAGGGCACACACTGTGAGCTCCCGGGCCTTCTTCTGAAATCCGGCTGGAAGCCTCTATTACTCCATAACGCTTGCATTCTGCATGCCTGTGACACAAGCACCATATGCATGATGCCATGGTCTGCTGCTGTCTTGAGCAGTAACCTAACCCCCTTGGACAATCCCTGCGGAGGCTTCTGAGTCTTAAGACAGCTGAACTCCAGCAAACATTTCCATCTTTGACCCTACAGAATGCCTTGGATCATCTTCTCAGAGCTAGGAGGTCTTTGCCTTTCCACTTTTTCTTCCTTATTCATAGATGCCTATGATGCACAGCCACATTAAGCCCACAACATGCAAGGTTCCCATGTTCTGATAGCACAGGAAGATCCTGGCAGAGACTTTGTTTAAATTTATCTAAAATGTTTACAGAAACCATCTCTGGTCCACAATGATGCACCAGTAGAGGAGCAGCTATAGTTCCTAGCTTCACTTACGTCAGTGAAGACTTTACATAATGAGAATAAACTTTCAAAGACAGACATAATTGCAATATGTGGTAATTAAGCCAAAATATAATGCTGTAGGTCTCTAAGGCAACAGGATGTTACATGTCATTTAAATTTGTTACACTGTTTACACTTCTGATTCCCAAATGTTATAGTGACAACCTTATAAGATGACATGATTTAGGGTTAGCAGGAAAAACTGCATATGGGAAATTAGCTGGAAATCAAATAAATATATGAAATTAATAAGAAAATATAAAGGACTGCATTAGTCAGCATTATTGCTGTTAGAAAATAAATACTGTGGCCTTGTGCTGCTCGTTTATTGTGTAATGTATGGGTTATGGCAGTAGGTCATCCTGCAAAAATGAAAATAATTTATTTTAATAGAAAAAGGTTTCCTTTTTTTGGTCAAAATTGTATGCACAGCAGTTTCCACAGATCCTTTTGATTACAGTGATATACTGCCCTACAAATAATGGGCACCATATAACACTTAGCATGAAACTGTCGACTTTCATCCTCTAGCTTTTATTTAGAAACCACTAGCATTTAGAGTCAAAATGTATGAACTGATACAGGATTGGTGGCTGCAATTTATCTAACAGACTGGGCTGAGGCAAAATTAAAAAGCTAATGGTATCACAATACAACAGATTACACTGACTTGGCCTCCTAGAGCAACTGCACATCTAACAGAGAGAAGGCTGGTACCTGTCCTGCCCCCGGTCCCCCAGCCAGGTCCCCTACCCCCACGTCCCTTCCATCTGGCTCTCCTTAGAAGCTTGTATATTCCAGGAAACGAAGGACACATTTTTATCTCTTTTATAGAAGGCTTGTAGACATTTGAATCCACTAACACAAGCACACAAAATTGTCATTCTATGGCTTAAAAAAAAAACAGTCAAAAACAGCAAATGTTGGCGAGGCGGTGGAAAAAAAAAAAGGACTATTAGTAGGACTGCAATCTGGTTTAACCGTTATGGAAAACAGTCTGGAGATTCCTTAGAAGGCTGAGAATAGAAGTCCCATTTGATCCAGCTATAGCTCTACTGGGCGTGTTCCCAAAGGAGATGAAGTCAGCATACCCCAAAGACATGCATATCCGTGTTATAGCAGCACAATTCATAATAGCTAAATCCTGGAAACAACCTACTTGCCCATCAACAGAAATGGATAAAGAAGATGTGGTACCTATGTACAATAGAATAATATGTAGCCATAAAGAACGGCACACATTAAGCATTTGAAAGAAACTGGGGCCACCTGCAGTCAATAATGCTCAGTGAAATGGACCAAATGCAGAAGACTGAATATCAGCAGGTGTCTCTCCTATGAAATTTGTGAAAACTAAGTGCAGATAAAATGACCCCAACATGAGACAGAGGGTAGGAACAGGGTTGATGGACTTCTAGGAAAGAGATGAATCTCTAAGAGTGTGAGGGGAAAGCCATAGGGCGAGGGTAAAGGTGACGAAAGGTCGTATAGATAGACATTTTCTCCCTAAGCCATACATTTTCAACAAGCATGGAATCTGTAATTCATCCACTAAAAAAAAAGTTTAAAAAGGGGGATATGGATCAACATAGGGCAACTATACATCGGAACATCCGGCGAGACGTGTAGAAATATAACATCAGGTTATAATAACAAAAATAAGGGAGTCCTGGCACCTATCCATAAGTCTCATAACATATTATATTTGCCTTCTTGAAAAGCACAGTGCAAAATAAATAAAACTCATTTTAAGCAAATTATATATGTGGTGGAGATTATATAATCACAAAACCATTGAAAGCGATTTTGAACTTTTCTTAATAATTTAAAACATTATGTTTCTTATACCTTGTGTACTACAATTCCTCCCCAAGAACAACTCTGAAACATGAAATATCTAATAATCCCAAGGAATCATATCATGTGTACAACATATGCAAATTAATCTATAATTAATGTGACTTTCAACCCATAAACATATTTGGCATCTCTTATCTTTGCCACTTGAAAACATTTATTGGTATTATTTACAATAAATACTGGCAGCAAAAATCCAAATTAATAATTATTAAAATCAAACTAATATACAAAAAATAAATATATCATGAAATGTAAATAAAAAGCTGCAAAACAAATTAAATTTGCCTTGTTTTCCTTACAGAACATTCACAATATGTGTAACAGATGTGTCAGTAAATAAGGACAAATTGTATAAAGTGTAAATCTGAACATTTTCAGATGACATGGTTACATATGCACTAAGATTTATTTCAACTAGCAATTAGATACCTAACAGAAGTCAGGAATGACTCGAGGTACCTGTCACAAGAAGTAGGTAACCATGGCTCATTGTTGAGCATCCTTGCATTTGTACCTGAGGACTGAGGACTCGGGAGGGACGCGTGAGAGCCAGCAGGGCGTTTAAGCATTCTCCCCCAGTGACATTTTATATGCTGGATACATTTAATCAACTTTATTTAAAGTTAAATAAACGTTTTAAAAGTTTGTACACAAAATCTGGCTTTTATTGAATAATTAGAAATATATCCTTATCCCTGAAGCTATGAACCTAGACTAGGAGACTAATCCCCCCAAAAAAGAGGTCTGTGTTTCTCTTCATGTGTATTTTCTTTTCTATTATGTGCAGGTTTTTCACATGTTTGGTAAGGTGAATTGATGTTTAATCATAGAGAGCAAAAACAAGTGAATTTGTAAAATATATACTTTGATTTTAATTGTTATATATTATCTATTATAGCAAATTATTGGTGTGTCAGCCAGGTAGGTTTTAGATCCAACTCACTATATTGTGGTCCACAGTGATGCTTTTTAGGGTGTTTGTGTCACTTTACTGCTACAGGAAGCTCTCCAGATAAATATATTATATAAACTAACTTCACGATGTCATGTGCCAGAACTGTTATTACAAAGGTTTCATGCTTATATTGAATTCTAATTTCTATTTTTTTTCTAAATTCAACAGTTCAGCTAGCATGTGGGAAATAAAAACATTGGAACAAACTTTTGGAAACTTGATTTATGCAAATGTTAACTATGTGTTTCAGTGAGGGCTCTTGGGAGGAACAGAATCAACAGGAAATTTATGTGCCATCATGCAAGGACACTCCTTAGGTAGCTTATGGAACCAAAGGAGACAGAGTTCACAACGGCTGCCTGAGCACCAGAGAGCCAAGGTTATATAGGTGGCTGCTTCAGCCACAAAAGTACCGAAGGGGCCAACAATGCAGTTCCAGCCCAAGATAGGGGCCTGCAATCTCAGAGCACGCCAGATTTGTGACTCGCACTTACAGAACAATTACATCAAAGTTGGAGCCCAGCAAGTCCATCCCAGCTAAACTCTCTGCCTACATTCACTATTCTTTGACACTAAGTAGTGAATATCATAGATGTAAAGAAAGTATACAAATTTTTATCTCTAACTACAGAGACGTGTGGTGATAACAATGTGAATTTCTGAAAGTTTATGCAGATTTTCAGAATTTAGATGTTTTTTCCTTTTAATTCTATTCATAAGAGATACATACTAATATATGTACTACAAAGGGAGCTTAAAGAGTAGTCATATGTATGGATGTATGTTAACATGCTAATGAAGTCACTCTACCAAATATCGTGTCACTCTTACTTTTCTTTTAACCCTGAAATGCTTTTGTATAGTGACATTTTTCTACCTGTCACATCCCCTTCTCTCTCTCTCTCTCTTTCTTTTTCTTTCACACAAAGTTGTCTCTATTTGAGTTTATCATTACATAAAGAGAAACTAATAGCTTTACAGTAGTTTCCTTGCCCATATAAAATCATGGCACTAAGTAAGGTGTTTTGTTTTGTTTTGCAAGCAAAAGTTTATTGAATAAAATAAAAGAGAAAAGAAAGTCCCTTTACAGAGAATCCAGAGGGGCCCCAAGTGGGTCTTCCAAAGGTTCTTAATTATAGAAAACTATTAAATGTCGTATGCCACAACTTAATAGCTCTTTTCCCTAACAAAAATATTAATAACCTCCTGGTATAATGAAAATTAATTGCTGTTCCTCCTTGAAAATTGTGCTGTGATCTATCAAGTCTGAAGAACCTGCAAGGGTCATTTTCTGCAATTCTAAAGCAATTCATTAAATCTGCAATGGATTATAACCTTTAACTTATCCACATATTAGGGAATTCTAATGGCAGCTTGAGATGTCACTGTTTATACAAAATATGATACATCAAGTTGTCCCTCTCTCTTAGCTCAGTTAAATTGGTTTGTTTTTCCCAAGACAAGGCATTCCAAACATACCATGCTGCCTTCATTACTGAGACATTTACATTTTTGTTCAAATGAACAAACAATTAAGAAAAAATCAAAGTAAGTCTGTTTTGAAGTTAGCAGCAAAATTTTAAAAATAATTCAATGCAATCAACTTTTGTATAACAAAATTTCTATAACTCTTCAGAGTTATGTTTACATTGAATAACAAAAGGATAAATATTTATACTCATTAGGAAGACAAAAATTAAAAATGGACACCACATACTGTTAGGAGGAGTGTGAAGGTGAGGTGTGTCACCCACTGCAGTGTCAACTGCAGGGCCTACGCATAGTCGTTCATGAGTCCTGTCGGGGTGAGATCAAGGACAGGGAGGGCCTGGGCTGTCATCTTATTCCAGGAAATCTGCTGCAGAATACTGTCACAAGCTCCCATTTTATAGTTATATGGTTGAATGCACTGCTTCCAGGTTCAACTGATTTTATTCCCATAAATGGGTGTATTTTCTTCACTTTTATGACTGAATAATATGCCACTGAGTATGTGCACATACCTCATATACATACATACGTATGCACAACGATGTACATACACCATCTGTGTGTGCTTGTGTGCGTGAGCATGTGTATCCTTCACATTTCTCCATCTGTTCCTTACTGATAGACCATTAAGGTGTTTCCACGCACCAACCTTATGAATAATGCCAAAATTTCATATGACTGTAAACATTACTTTGAGATACTGATCGTGAATTTTTTTTCAGGCATACACCCTTCAGTGAGATTGTGGATCAAATGGTGGCTCTTTGTTTGACTGCTAAGGAAATCCTATCCTGTTTTACACAGTAGCTGTCCAGTCTCCACTCCAACAGGACAAAAGGTTCCCCTTTCTCCTCATCCTTACCCACTTGTGTGGAGAGTGGGCTGTTTGTTTTGGGTTCGGTTTTGTTTTCGAAGTGCAGAGTCTTGCACATGCTACCCACATGAACTACATAGAAGCTGCATCCTCAGACCCCTCACTGTGCTCTTAATTTCGGCGCCTGATTTAAGAACAACAAAACACTAATGGAGCTAAGGAAATACATGGGAATACTGCGATTTTTTTTTCAAAAGCCAAAATAAAATAAAATGAGATGAAATGAGAAGTTTGAATTGTATCAATAAATGTAAGTACACTGAACACATCTACTGAAAACAGTAAGAAATAAAAGTCAAGGACAGTAATCTTCTTAGATAAAGCAGAATTCATGCGTAAGCTCACTCGTGTGATGATGAATATTTCAAATGATGACGTAAGGAGACACAATAAGGCGTGGTGGAAAATCAACACACCGGAAACATAGCCACTGCGTCCGGAGGGCAGAAACCGGGGGATGCACGTGGAACAGAAGGACATTGAAAATGAATGTTAGCGCAGGGCTTTCAGCCCAACTCAGGCAAGTGGGAGCAAGTGGAGTAAGTTTGCAAATATCCAAATGGCAAAAGTCAATAGAAAAGTGTAAACTTATGTTATACTAATAGGAGATAAACTTCATTCTCAACTATACTGAAGACACTGAGCTAAAATTTCCATGAAGTAAGATAAAT
This sequence comes from Ctenodactylus gundi, assembly GCA_004027205.1. Classification (NCBI taxonomy): domain Eukaryota; kingdom Metazoa; phylum Chordata; class Mammalia; order Rodentia; family Ctenodactylidae; genus Ctenodactylus; species Ctenodactylus gundi. The sequence continues at coordinate 36,821 of PVKB01003092.1, forward strand.
ACAAACCAAATTATCTGAGTCGCAACACACTAAATAAACAGTAGTAGTAAAAGAAGAGTGAAAGAGAAAAAGAAAGAAAGGAAGAAAAGAAGGAAAAATGGAATGCCTATCCCCTTATTAATTTTGAAACTTTATTATACACCCTTTGAGGAAAAAAAATAAATTGAAACACACAATAAACTGCAAAGAAAACTTTTTCAAATGGAAAATAAATCAAATTATTGCATATTTGAATTTATGGAATACATTTAAAGAAATAATGATAATCACATGGTTAAAACAAACACTGGGTTTTCTTGCAATGGTAAAGACAAAGGAATGAAAATAAATGAACTCAGTTCTTGACTTAAAATATTATATAAAGAACAATAAAGTTAAAGAGCAGGAAGAAGAGAATGAGAGAAAAGTATGGAATTGGGGCTAGCGGGATGGCTCAGTGGTTAAAGCACTTGCCTAGCAAGCACAAGGCCATAAGAGTTTGATTCCCCGGTACCACATAAAGCAAGGTGTGGTGACACATGCATAAAAATCCCAATGCTCAGCAGGCCTAGGCAGGAGGTTTGCTATGAGTCCAAGGGGTTATCCTGTGGTATGTAGTGAGTACAGGACAAGCCTGGGCTACAGAGTGAGACCCTATCTCAAAAAGGGGGGGGGGGGAATTAGAACTATGAAATTAAATATTTACAATATGAATTCAACCATCTATAAAAAGAACAATTTGTCCTGAAAAAATGAGTTTATTCAGATCACTTCAACATTTTGAAATCAGTCTTTATGTTTCAATATATTGATGCAAAAATTAATAGGTAATTACATTAATAGAGTAAGATAATTACTTAAGAAATTCATCAATTGTGATTTTAAAAAAAACTCAAGAAGTTCAGAAATTTAAAAAAGCCTCCTTTGTCTAACCAGGGCAACTCCCCAGAAAATGTCCATTTCCTGCCCCAGTGAATGCTAACAGAAAGCTTTGCGGCTGAGATCGGAGCCATGTCGAGGGCTCCACTCTCCTTGCCCGCGTGCCCACCACCCAGGGTCAGTAGAATGTGCAACAAGACCAAGTGAAAAAATACACAAAGAGACAAGGACCTGGGGGAAGAGGGTCATGGGAAGAAGCAAAATTGACTTTTTTTTCAGATGACATAGTTGTTTAAGACAGTGAACCCCAAGTGATGAACAGAAAGCTAAAGCTATACTATGAATAGAAAAAAAAAAAAGAAAAACATTCCAGAGAAAATTAAAGATAGCTGGGACGATTGAAGAGAGTACAACTACCCTTGGATTAGGAGACCAGGTATTATTAGGATACTGTTTGATTTTTAATTTCTCCTGATTGCAAATATAATGAGTGATTGTGGAGATTGACAAGATAAATCTAATATGCACATGGGAATAGAAAGGTCCTAGAATAACCCAAAACTCCTTTTAGAAGACTAGAGAGCTCACGCAGTGTGATTCCAGGAGCTACTCGAGCCTTCAGTGAAGACACCAGCATTAATGGTATAGGAGATGCACAGGACTTAAAAATAAAACAGAATACAGCCCACACGGCAAAACAGAGATGTGGTCAATTTGTTTTTGTTAAAGCTACCAAGGTAATTAGGTTGGGTGACATTATTTTTAAAATTATGCTACTGAAACAACCCAGTAACTAAATGGAAAACTTAGTAAACCTGTATCACCACCAAAATTAACTTAAAGTAAATATAGACTTAAATAGAAGTACGTGTGTGTGAATTTGCCAACAGAGATAAAACAGAACATTAAAATCGGTGAATTTAAGTGAAGATATACGAAATAATCATGATATATATTTTTATTTTAAACTGCTCTACAGTTTCAAATGTTTTAAATCATAATTTTTGAGGAAAGATGAAAAACACTAATTTATGTTCGGTCTGATTCCTTGATAAAGGACAGTCTATTAATGACTCCAGTGTGCATTTGAAGATTTAAACATTAAAAATAAACTGGCAAGATAATAAAAATATTTAATCTTTATGATTTAGTTAATTTCATTACCTTTATTTTACAACCAAATATTGTGCTCATAAAAGATCTATTTTACAAGTAGTTCTCAAAATGTAGTTTAAATTAATTACTTTGTGCCTTGCTATGGGAACAAATAAAATATACAATCTCATAAACAGGTCACACTCTGTAAACTTCAAATAAGCCTAAGTGGCTATAACTTACTATCTTATCATAGATTTGCTGAAAAGAAAACTTGAATAGGTTTTAAATTCAGGCAGCCTTTGATCCCTATTTAGATTCTGAGATCAGGATGTCAAACTCAATCCTAGGACATTCAAGAGCAAAACACCACCATGGAACTGCCAGAGATAAGGTTATTCATTACTTAGTAAATACTTTGTCCATTTTCATTCGAATCATGAAGTAATACTTTTTCTTTTTACTGTTACAGCCTTTCATCTCCAAAACTTGAAGTGTTTTATGAAAGGCCCAGTAACGTTATCTATCGCAGAGAACAGAGGGAGGAGGGGGTGGTGACAGATTTGCTCTGGTTCGGAGTGTCACCTGGAGCCCACAGCAATGGCTGGGGAACTCAGTCACCTCAGCATCTCAGAAGTGGTGCTAAGTTACCTTCCCGCAAATACTGTGCCTTTCAGGGGTAGTCTTCATATTTCATTAAAGTTTCTCCTTTTTTATGAAACCAAATACATCTAACTCAGTCTTGAACAAAGGCCTCAGATTTTCAAAAGTGGGCTTTTAAACACCGCTAGGAGAAGTGTGATAAGGATGTGGAGGTACACATTAGCAGAAAGAAAAAAAAAAATGTGGGAAAAGCACACCAGAGAAAAGAAATCAGGGAAGGTGTGTTGGTCATCCCCAAGTCAAAGTCATCCTTAGAAATGACCTCTAAGCTCCAAGAACTGAAAGTAAACAGAATGCTCCAAAGTGGATATGACTTGGACATTGGGACAGTTGAAACTTTGGAAACAGAGGCCTGCTAACCGTCATAAAGGGGTGTTTCTGAAAGTTCTGTGGAGGTCATCTGTTTGAAATTCTGGAGAATTTTCCCATATTATTCATGGGGCTCTCACGGTCAGGCTTCAGAGCCCAGCATACTCCAGTGCCCTAAGCCAGTTCAGCACAGGGTACGTACAGCCCTTGACCTGGACTCTGTCCCTCTGCTAAGAGAACAAACCCTCGCTTCTTTACCTACATTAGGGAAAGCACAGGGATAGCACAGGGCAAATGCCTGCCGAGCTCTGGTGCTAGATCAGAATGAGACTGTGTCAGAAACACCTGCAGTGAGAGTTTGGGAGGTTACTGTCCTGTGTGGGCCTGTTTTCTGGATAACAGTGCCAGGGTAAACCTAGGGAGAAGCTGTGTATGGTTGTCACCGTCACCCTTTCCTTCTCCTGACTCCTCACTAAACTAGACTCCTCACATGACTAGATAGAGGTGTGTAATTTTTCTATGTGTTCTTACTTTTGATGCTTTGTTATCAAAAATTATAAATCAATGATCAATGATTACTCAGATGGTTTCTATGTTCAATCATGAATTAAAATATTTAATCACTAATAATTTGCCCTGTTGTGCTGGGGATGGTGGTACACACCTTTAATCCCAGCAGTCTGGGAAACTGAAGCAGGAGGACTGCAAATTCAAGCCCGGTTTTGGCAACTTAGCAACATAATGAGATCCTGTCTTAAAAATAAAATAATAATAAAGCCTAGACAGTAACTCAGTATAAATGTCTTGGATTCAATCACTAAGATCAGAAAAAAATAACTTATTCATAACCGTAGCAACCTTTCATTGAATACCTGTGTTTATCAACACGCTTAGCTTTCTTGGTGTCTTAGGTTCATGGCTACACTGAATAGGAGACTTTATTATCTCCCAAAACAAGAGAAGGTCAGCTCAGGATGTGGAAACACACCCTGGAAAAGGGTAGGCCCGGAATGCCGGTGCACACCCTGGGGGAGGTCAGCGCGAAAGAACTCAGTGGGAGTCTGTCCTCACTGCATGTTTCTGGAGACTGCTAGACGTGGGAATGCAGTAGGCCATGAAAGCAGTGACTCGGGAGGGGCAAGATGTCCAGCCTCGAACAATGCCGGAGCGTAAAGGAAAACCTGCTACCTGAATATTTTTTTCCAATTTCTATTTTGCGATGGTAGCATGCAAAGCATATATGTAGTAGTGCACACATTTCTTCTAATACCCAAGTAGATTTGGGAAGTTTTGTGGCTGAGACACATGCACAGGATTGGGAGGAGAATCAGCATACTAGAACACAGGCCATTGGTGCTGGCGAGGCACGGCTCCAACAGTGGTTATGGAATCACGGGTGCACATATTTCCTGTTAGAGATCCAATTGTTACGGGGAATCAGTTGAGAACTCATAAAAATGCCAGGGGCCTTGTGGGGTTCTCAGTAACAGTGTGAATGCCGCAGTTCAGATACATACTGGCCCTGTGACATTCCCACACCCCTTGTTTGAGACATGTTTAATGAGAAATGGCGGTCTACATGGCGATCCGAGTTCCAGCTCAGGGAGGGGGAAGGTCATGTTGCCACACTCAACACACTGCGTGCCAGCAACAGCTCCACTGTAAATGATGTAATGCCTGGGTCTGTTCCCTTCAAGCAGCACTTAAGGAACCGCTCGTTTTTTTTCTTCCTGGGTTCTGAAACAATTGGGCAGCAATAGGAAGATGGGGGAATAAGACTATCAGTTTTTAGCCTCTGAATTTTAAGATGTTGACATGTTTATCTCCATCCAGAATCTTCTAGCTTGGTCCAGAGAGTTCTGGGCAGAACTGGAGACTCAGCACCCTGTCCCTGTGGGCTTGGATCTCCTGAGTCTCTATGTATGGCCAGGAGCAGAGCCCATAACCTGAATTTACTCTGAACAGTGGGTCCAAAGGAGTCAACAGAGGGGCTGATGGGGCCAGCCTAGTTGCTGTCCCCAGAGTAGCCTGATGCTGTCCCCTTGCCTATCACTCCTTGGCACAGGTGGGAGCAGAAAGCCACCAAGAAGCGGATCCTGTGGATGCTTCTCCACACAGAAGGGAACACCAGGGCTGGGGATCCCCATCCCTGCAAACAGAAACCGAGTGGGGCAGTATCAGGCATGAAACGCGGATGGGGCACCAGCATGGGAGAAGGCTGCCTTCCTGCTCACTCAAGATACACCTGGACTTTGAAACACGCATTGGGAGCTGGACCTGTGGCAGAACTGCGGCAGGCTGAGGCAGGAGAATTGCAAGTTGGAGTTTTGCCTAGGTAACTTAGTTACTCAGTGAGACCCTGTCTGAAAATCAAAAATCAAAAATGGGCTCGGGATGGAGCTCAGTGTCAAGGTTCTGGTCTGGATCCCCAGCACCACAATCCATACATAGATATGTGAATGATACATAAATAAAAATCACACACTGCAATAGTGCCTGAGGTCCACGAGCATAAAAGAAGGTGTTTAATTGAAATGACCCCACTCTGCAACCCTACAATATACTCAGTAGAAATATTCAAAAGAGATGAAGAAAAGGAATGTGGTATGCCACCACGACTGAGCGATCTATGCTGGGTTGGTAGAACCCTTCGGCATTATTTAAATTGCGTTGTCATCAAGATAGCAGCTACATGGTGTCGCAGACAAAGCAGTCATAAAAACAAGCTGCTTTGTGTACCACCAACTTCAAAAATTCTGTTTCGATCTGATATTTTACATTCTCAATTCTCTGAAGACCAAACTTCCACGCTTTTGTCTTTATAACAACCTAGTTTCTTCTTCACTTTTCACCTCCCTACATGTGATGCCTCCCATCGTGTCTGTCTTCGTTTGTTTGATGTAAATAATTTAAGAGTTCGGTAAAAGTGAAAAACAATGGCATTTTGTTCTATTTTTCTCCCAAAGATGGACTTCATTAAGACATGACTCGCTGGGTCTTTGCCAAGCAATAGAGATACAGATAAAACAGTCTAACGAGAACCTTCTGGCTCTCTTGGTAACAAGCCCCAATCAATAGGATTATGCTAAATTTCATGCTATAGCAGGTCATATTTTATCAAAGTTCCACTGCATTTACCATGAACAATAGCCCACTATGCAGATCCCGTCATTGACCCTCGTGGTAGCTCTTTAGGTCTGGAAATATTTCTCCACAAAAACTTGACTACAAGCGCTGAAAGCACTATTTATTTAAAAAGCAAACTACATTACCTTCAGATAATCTTGAAAGGCATACATTCTTAAAGAAAAATGTTTACTTACTCCTGTATGAGTGACTGACTTCTCCGTGGTACTGAGAGAAAAAAATGCAGTTCATAAAAAACTTAACACATGCCATTATAATTCAAAAAATAATATTTCATGTAATTCAGTATGTAATATTCATATATTATGTGTTGTTTATCTATATATCCATATTTATAGATTATAGATATTCTTATAGATGGATTTGAACTATTGTCTCCATGTTGACTTTTATACACTCAGGTTATACCAGATGCTTACTTACCCCCGATAAGTTCAAGCAAATTCATTTACAAAACAAAAGCCTAATACTTCACAAATTCATGCCAACCAAAGCAAAACACATTTGAGATAAATAACACTGAAATTTATAATGTCAATTATATGTACATATATATACATACACACACACACACACACACATATTCATTCTTTAGTAACATGACTGAAGAAATAAATTACTGTGAATCTGAGTCAGTAGGATCCACCATGTTGAATAAAATATAATTTTCCATAGTTTTAATATAAGAGTTTTTAAAAATATGCAGCATAGTTTTTTTTGTTTTTGTTTTTGTTTTGCTTCCTTTTCAATTTCAACTGAAAAGCAGGCAAAAGGTAGAAATTTTGGGTTGGTTCCTTAGGCTTCTCGTAGCTTTCAAACTGCCACAAGTACTGGGGTTATTTGGTCAGCTTGATAAATAGAGTCCTCAGCCCTCCACACTTGAGAGGTTTAACAGGCCTGGGGAGCAGCCCATCTTGTCTCCATGTAGCGTGTGCTCCCAGAAGATGCTGTGGCTGGCCCAGATTCTCTGGGTGTGGTATTCAGGCAGTGGCAAATCTACAGCACCCAGATGAGCCCAGTAGGTGGTGGAGCTCAAGAGTGGTTGGCAGGACCCACACAGCCATTTTGCCCCTCCCGTTAAAGGCATGGAGGTTGGGAGCTGAATTTGACCCATGAGCTGAGAGTATTGACTGCAGATTGACAATGTTTTTAGAGTCTAAAGCACAGTAGACTTGAGAGAAATATTGTCAGAATTTTCAACTCCATTAAGAAGACATTCACAAAGGTGATGCAAAATTGGAAAATGGTGACAAAGCAGCACAGGAACCAAACTGGATACACAGTGGTTCAGTCCCACGGAGTTACACTACAGAGCACTGCGAGACAAACACAACACAGAGAATAAATAAGCACAACGCCCAGAATAGCCAGACGCAACGCCCAGAATAGCCAGACACGACACCCAGAATAGACAAGCACAATGCCCAGAATAGATAGACACCGTACTCAGAAGAGACAGACACAACGCCCAGAACAGATAGACACAACACTCAGAAGAGACAGAATCAGCCGAACGCAATTTACTTTCGTTTAGTCAACACTGTGTGCCAAGAATCTGAATTATGGGGGAAGGAGTTAAAAGGTGTAGTTTCCTAGTAATTAAGTGTCACCCAGATGGGGACAACAAAGCAAATCTTACACCTGAGTGATGAACAGTCTACTCAGTAACAGTGAAATTCATTTTTTATGTATTTTTATCCAGAAATATATATGTAGTTTTGTTTTTCAAAAAAGGCATGCATGATTATTCCTATTTTATAAAAATATGCAGTATACCTTCAAAATCATATCTTTAAATCATGCTTTTATTATGTGAGATCAACATTGTATTAGTTGTGATATAACCATAATTCACCTAGTTGAGTGTATTTTATAAAAAATCTTTCAGCTAGGCAAGCTACAAATTGCTTAGACACCATTTTTAACAGTTTTTGTTTGCTTGTTTGTTATTGTCCATTAAAATCTGTTTGTAAAGGCAATACTAGGGTTATATATAATGCATTCATTCATATATTTTAAGCATCGCAGGGCTTGAAGTGGGGGTCACTTTTCCTAGGAAGATTATCTTTCTTCTTGTCTAGAGGCTTTGGTCATCACTGTCGGCCTTCTGCTTCAAGGGAAAAACAGGAGAAAAGCCATTTCAAGACCAATTGGTTTTACTGCCTGCAGCCTGATTTTGTAGGGTTGTTTGGGAAATGAAGCAGAAGGAGGCTGCTGAGAAAGCTCCGTAGGACACCATTAAGAAAAGCATCAATAAAAACCAAACCGCATAACCTCAGTACCACGCAGAATGCCATGAGATACAACAAGGGATTGAAAGATCATAATTGAAAAGAAAAAAAAACAAGGTGCACATCTGTGATTCATGAGATGGGTTTGTACTGCATATACATAAGTAGTGTATGTGGCAGGGTATGTTTATTGAAGTAAATTCCATAATGAAATCCTCTGAATATACATATTTAAAGCATATACTAAAATACACTTAGAAAAATTGTGAACTTCAGCTCAAGGTGATGGTCAAGTAACAGATCTACACATTATCTCCTCAGAGACTCACTAAAAATGTTGAGATCATAATTAAAAACTGCCTGTTGGTTTAGCCGGGAGAAGAATGAGTGCCCCAACAGTTGAAAGGAGGCCACAGGAAGATCAGAAATTCTGAAGACACATTGGAGGTTGAGGAAAACAGCAGCCCAGGAAGCCCCTTTACCAGGCAAGGCCAGAGCCTGGAACCTCTGACCAAGGTAAGCATGGATCTTGGAGAAGTGGGAATTGACCACAGCTGGTAGATCCTGCCTTGCTTCCAAAAAGAAGACTGCAGGTAGTGCAAACTGCAAACACAATGCAAGCTTCCCCCCAGAACAGGCCTCCCAGAGCCTACACTAGCACTCGGCAGCCATAACAGACAATGACATAAGCGAGAGCAAGTTTTTTATTTTTTAAAGGAGCCCAAAACGCCAAGACTAAACACTCCAGAGCAAAAGCAGGCTGAGAAGTGCACATCAGGATTTTTTGGGTGACTCTTAAACAGTGCATAGAAAAAAAATGGCACAAGAGACAGTTGTGGAGAGGAGAGAAAGGTCGTCAACTCCCTGAATGGCTCGGGTGTAATGGAAGCACCTCTAAGGGTAGAGAGCACCACCCTCAGGGGAGGGAAGATAAGACAGGCGGGAGAGCTGTGCTGAGGGGCCCGAGGGTCATCAAAACTCTTCAGACGCCATCAGACTGTGAGTCCTCACTCACTGCCTACCCTCAGCGCTGAACTCAGGACTTTCGGCTCACCCTACACACCCTCTTGGCTCTGCCTTTAAAGTGAAGTTCCTCAACAACAGAAACATAGGAAGAAGACAAGAGAATGGGACATCCATAAAAATGTCTGAGACCCCAGAAACTAATGTCATGGGCCCCCAAATAGTGAAACTCATAAGAAAGGAAGTCAAAAAGCAACTAAGTCGAATAGCCAATTCAAACGTGATATTCTCAAAGAAATGCAAGCAATGATCAGTGGGCTTAAAGAGGAACTTGCCAAACAAATGGCAGTTCTTGTTAACTAGAGCACGGTTGCACATGATAGCACATGCCTGTAATCCCAGTGTTCTGGGAGGCTGAAGCAGGAAGATCACAACTTGAGACCATCTGGACAACTCAGTATGTTAGCAAGACCCTGTATCAGAATGACAATCACTTTGACAATAATAACAATAATAACAGCTTGGGATGTAGCTCAGTGCAAAGTCCCTGAATATTGCCAAAAAACAAGATTAAAAATATCAGTTTTGAGGAGTAGGGTCCAGACATAAGCAAGCAAGAGAGGAAAGAGTAAGGCCTAGAAGCATCAGGAGTGATGTACGTGAAAAGTAATGCAATTATAATGTTTTGATGTTATGTAGAGATTGTTTTGATCCCCTCTGACAGCACTCAGGGTCTGGGCCACAGAAAGATACTGTGCCTTCAGTAAGATCAGAGAAGTCACATCACAAACTGCACGGGCACTGGAAGGAACAAAAAACGTGATCCTAAAAGCTGGTCTGACAGAATAGTATTGGTGGACTTGGCTTCAGTCTAAATTCAAACCTCGCTGCAGCTTTGAAGATACCACTTCCACATTCTTGACCATGGAGACACAGACATTGTGAGCATATTAGTCAAAACAGAGAGGTAGCTAATATTAAAAACAGCTTCTGCAATTTAAAAATTAAGTCACTGTAAGTGATTAAATATTTCAGTACATCTGACACTGTAATGTGTTATAAGATATATATTGTATTTTAAATTACCTTTCACATATAAGCTTATTTCTCAGGAAATGATTACCTCGGCAAAGTCTGAACATTTATTATTTGAGGGTATCATAATTTTAATTTCATTTCTCAACCACCTTGTGTTAAAGGGAGTCTAACTCTATTTTTTTTGCCCCATCTCAGTTTATGAAACAGTAGTGTTTTGCGTCCAATTCTTTTCTACCTTGGATTTAGCTGACGCATAAGTTCTATTTACATTATAAGTTCTCAAAGTTTCATATTTGAATTATCCAAGGAGCTTTAGGAAAACCCTGGGGCCTAGGGAACATCAGAAATTCTCATTTATTATTTGGGTTGGCTGGCTTGAACATCATTACTCTTTATAAATCTCCTGAGAGATTTTAATAAACTGCCAGGACTGAAAACCAGTGACTCCAACTGTAGCTGTGTCTAACCGTACAAATATTTTGGTAGTAAATAGACAGTAATGTCAGCAGCCACCAGAGATTTCACTGTGTGGACTCTCCAGCGATTCCACTTGACCAGCGCCCTAATGCTGTGCCCAAGCCTTCCCTCTCTGATCCCGTTCCTTTGTGTAGATCACTGCTCTTCCTGTAGCCACCAATCGGGATTATAAAATAGCTACAAGAATCTCCTCTGCCAGGCCACACATGCTTCCTCATTCACATTCAATACAAAGAGGACGTGGCCACAAGTATCAGGCATGTCTACTCTGTTAATCACTGTGATTTTAAAAAAATGAAATGATGTAACAGGACTCAGGCCTAAGCCAGAAGTCTTATCTAATAGCTGGGCATAAAAACAGTGTGACATTAATCACTGGTGATCAAAATTTCGCATTATGACTCTATTAGGCAGGATTGTGGTGAGGGAGCTTAGATTAGAAATTCATCAGTCAATTGTTTACATTAACATTTGTGATGGATGCATGGAACTCTTACCTACCATGCTGTGCAATATATGCATACAGTTGAATTTTTCTAAATAGAAAACACCATGTTAGAAATATGCAGAGTATAAATTGCTGCAACACTGAAAGATTAGCACCGATCATATGATGGATAAAACATATTGGATATATGGCTCTCCACAAAATAAATTTGTTCAGATTATTCATAAATAGGTCAGAAAGGATTTTTACAACTCTTTTTCTGGTTTTTGTTTAACATTAATTATAGTTGGCACCATCCAAAGTTTCAAATAGACCCTAAACAATTGTTGATTTATTCTTACAAGTGAAGTCTCAAAACAGAGATGCTCAAAAAAACTTCAGTTCAGCACACGTGCTGTTTAATAATGTGTAAACTGGCAGCTTTCAAATTGCACATGCATCAAGGTAAGACAAGGAAGCACAGCTCTGATGATTCATTGTTCATTCCACATTATTCACTCCACGAACAGAATTTAAAGACAATGTAAACGTTCCAGCAGAGTGTAAGTATCCAATAAATCCATAAGTCTCATTGTTCCCAAACTAAAAACACTTTCTGATTATTTTCATAAAATTATTTTAATTGATTTATTCTAGTTCCTGTCATAAAGGTCTAGAAGCATTTACAGTATTTTGCTGTATGTACAGTTAACTATATTTTGTTCTTGTATAAAAACCCTATGTATGTTTTCTCCATGGTCAACTTAACTTTTAATACTATAGTTTCTATAGCATTAAATTATATTTCTTTTCATGAAGCTGCCATCCCTGTCAGAGGATAGGTAGGTGGAATCCTATAAAAGACTCAGATACAAACTTTCAAAAATTTTTTTTCAAAATTTCAATCTGTTTCAAATTTCCAATTTTAACTCAATAATTTAAATTATACTTACTTATCCCATAACTTAAGCAATGTTAAAAGGAATTCGCTTATTTTTAACTTAATATGAAAAATAAATTAGTTCATCAGTTGTATTTCTGAGTATTTAATTAAAATGAATTTCTAGTTTGATTTCTGAGTCAAAGGTTTAAGAGTATATGAAACAAATCTGGAGGTGTCCTACAGCGGGGAGGAAAGGCCAGGTGACAGGTCAAGAGGAAGTAAATGAGGAAGAGGACAATTGAGTCCATCTGAGCTTCATCACAGGGCTCAGTGACTGGCTATCTGAGAGCACAGCTTCCAGCTTCTGTCTGTTGAGTGCCTGTGGGCCTGGGGGTTTCCTGGGTGATGAGGACAGAGTCAAACATATGCACACTGTGCACACACACACACACACACACACACACACACAGAGAGAGAGAGAGAGACGCAAGCACATATGCCCACAAATGCATATACACATTACATTATGACATTATGATGGACTCATAACAAAGGAAAAGTCTAGCAGACTCTGTTGGATAGTACATGTGGCAAGCAGGGAGCTGGCATTAAAAAGTCACACGCTGTGGTCCAGGTTGTCCTTACAGAGAAAGCGGTACTTCAGCACGGACCAGGAAGAAGCAGTGGGGTAAACCACAGAGGTCACAATTGTTAGGAGCTCAATGATTGGGTCCTTCGGCTTTGTATGCTAAAGTTTCTAACTTGCTGATATTTGGAGATGGGAAGTAAGTAGGGTCATGAAATCATGAGGGTAAGGCACTCGTCCCATGGGGTCAGTGACTTGACTACAGTAGCCAGGGAGGGCTTGCTCATTCTGTTTCATCCCGTTGCTATGGTCAGGTTAGATGCTATAAGGCAGCGTGGGTGTGGTGAGTTCCCTTAGGAGGGGATTTGGGAAGACGGAGATCTGCTCAGGGAGGTGCTAGGGGCTTCAAACGTGCTGCTCTTTACAGGGAGGATTTAGCACTCCGTGTGAATGGAACGTGAAAAAGACATCAAGCTGGTGGCATTTAGTGAAATTCTCCAGTGACACTACATGGACTTGAAGATTTAGTTTTCAATTTTTTTAAAAAAAATTACAAATGCACCTTTCTACATAGTTACACGCTATTCCAACTACTCATTTTGTATTAGGTGAGATGTGATAATTTATGCTTTCTAAAAAAGGACTAATTTTATTTACATATTCCAGTTTATTGGTACAGAATTATTCATAGCCTTCATTTGTGGTCCACTGTGCCTAAGAACGATAATCCCCATTTTGTTCCTGAGAGTACTGACTATGACTCCCCACTTCCATCCTGGTTTATTTTGTTTACTTGCATAGATCTTTTCATTGACTCCTGTTCACGTTTCTCTATCTCCTTCCTTCTGCTCTCTTCAGATTTATTGCTGCTTTTTTTAAAAGTTTCTTGATTTGGAAGGAAAAGTTATTGTTTGGAATATTTTCTCGTCTCTAGTATAGTTATAGCATGCTATAAAGTTTGCTCCTGGCGCTGCCATATTCATATCCCACAGGCTTGGTACATTATCATTTTTATCTTGTTCAGTATATTTTACACTGTCTCTTGAAAGTTTCTGAGTTTGGTGTATGATTTATGATTATGTTATTTAGTTTCCAAGAGTTTATGATATTTTTCTTGTTACCATTTCCATATTGATTATATCACGGGTAGAGAACATGCTCTGTGCGACTGAGATTTTTGAGATTTAGGCTTGTTGCAGTCTGTTTCATGGCTGTGTGTGGTGCATCTTGTGTATTCCCTAGGTATTTGAAAGAAGTCAGTATTTGTGGTTGTGGAGAGTCCTATAAATACCGATTGCTTCCTGTTGGTTGATGGCGTGTTGAGTTCTATATTCTTCAGTGTCCAAGATTGTGGCTTTGTCTCTTCACAGTTCTATCCATTCATAATCGTAGATGTTTCTGCTCTGTTTCTCACTAGACACATATTTAGGACTGACCCTTTGATCCAGTGATATCTCTTTTTTGAATCTTTCCAAATAGTTAAAAGCATCAAATAAGAGAGATACGTGCATAACCACCCGTGTTCGTAGAGGCACAGCTAACAATAGGTAAAATGCAGAAGACAGCAAAATACTCAACAGCAGACAAATGGATACATACATTGTGGTATATGAACACAATGGAGTATTACTTGTTTATGAAGATGGATAGCTTTGAGGCTTTGCAGTAAATGGATGCAACTTGAGACTGTCATGCTCAGTGAAGTGAGTCAGATGCAGAAGGTTAAATATTGAATGATTTCTCTAATATGAGAAACCCAGAATCGTCATTTCATAGAATTAAATGGAGGGGGATAGTTGGGAACTATTGGGTAAGGTGAAGGTGTGGGAGGGTCAAAGGGGAGAGGGGAGGGGTTTTAAATTGTGATACAGTATGTGCATGCACAAAATACTCAAGTTCAATATAATTATTATGTATCACATATGTATACATATATCAATACAATAGAAAAATAGAGGGGAGTTCACTGCACAGAGCACAGAGGAGAGTTTCTATGGAAGAAATTTTTCTGTGGCAGAGAGAGAGAGAGAGAGAGAGAGAGAGAGAGAGAGAGAGAGGAAGGGGAGGATGAAGGAAGAAGAGGGGGGAATTCACAGGATACTGCGTATCTGAGTGTGTTGAAGGAAATGTTGGAAATGCCAAAAGTAGTAGAACCTTTGGACTAATGCAGTATACAATGAAACAGGGACTTTTCCTCTTCAAAATCATAGTGATAGTCTCACAGAGTAGTTTTTTTTTTCCCAGCACTGGGGAGACTGGCATGCTGACAAAGAAATAGAGAGAAGCAGCCCACACATTTTGCCGGGGGACGTCTTGCGTGGAAGGAATCTGCAGAGACCCAGAGAAGAGCATTAACCAGGTCCCTTGATGTGGCAGGAGTTAGCAATCAAAATAAGCTTTGCCGGTGATTTGTATGATTTGGGGAACGCAGCTGCCCATCCTGCCAACTACCGAGCAAAGGTAGGGCAGCTGTTTCCAGTGAAGAGCCCCAACAATGGGAATCCTGTTCTCCCAGAGACAGGAGGATTAGGGGATGATGATGGCTGTGTGTGGGACCACCCACAGCTCACCCCAGACAGAGACCTAACATTCAGTCTGTGTGTGCCCTGATACTTACAGAACAGGAACTAATCTCATCTACTCACCATCCTTGAAATGATTACAAATAGAGCAAGTACTGCTATGCATTATTTTTAGAAAGAAGACTTTGGAAGTTTCTCTGCTCTCTAAATAGTGTTCATATAGCTGCGCACTTTATTACTTCAATCAATCATAAAACGTGCTCCTTTCTCCTGAAGACAGGTTTGGAAGGGGCACTTCAGGAGCAGCGACTTCCTCAGGGGACGGCCCTCATCCATGTATGCTCAACTCCTTCTTTACTCCTCTGATCTTTTCTCAGAATAGTCGCTTTTTCTACATTATTCCTACTTTAGCAAATGTGGTGTATTTCAATATATACTATGCCTTTTTGAAGAAAGAAATTTCTACTGTTCTAAAGAAAAAAGATCTCAACATAAAGATAGAAGAATAACAATGCAAATAATGAAACGGGGCCAATCATTGGCTTGTTCTACACTTGCCTAGAGAATGTCCATAGTTTACCATCATCCAAAGGAAAAGATGAAACGTCTCTCAGGGAACACAATCCCCACCTCCACATCTCACCTTCAGCCACACCTCCAGTGGCTTCTGGCCTTCATGGCTCAGGCCTTTGATTCCTGAAAACTATCAGTTTTTCTCTTTTGGTTCTAGTCACTATGGGCTGTCTGATTCTGGAGCCTCAGTCCTGTCCTTGTAACTGAGACAGGGCCTGAAGCAGAGGGTGGGCGTGGCTCTTGAAAGACTTACCTCCTAATAAAAAGTAGAAGGTTAAGCTAATGGGAACTTTCCCAAAGCAGCTTCTTGTCCCACTCTCCAAATTCCCATACACTAATGTCTTACTGTAAATAAAAGAATAATTTATTACACCATACCTAGAGAGAAAGAGAAGCAGAGGCAGAGAGATTTTTAGGTTCTAGTTGCTGTTGTGTTGTTCTATTGTGGAGTCTCATGAGATGTTGTTAAACTGTACAAAAGTATGTTGTTATTAGGCCTTTTGTTTTTAAGGCTTAATGCCTCTCATGCAAACTTTATATTTTCATCTTTTAACAATCAAAATAGTACACAGATATTTACATGAACAGACATCACCTACACATCTAATTCTGTCCTCTGGAGTTACTAGGATACCCAATGTAATGTCTGTCCTTCTACATAATTTTCTTATGTTGTATGTGTGTGTGCTGCAAGTGTTTTGTTTCTTTGTGGTCTAGAGATCCAGCATTACTATTTATATTTTTTGGTGGAGTATTTGTTCATTTTCCAGTTTTTAAAAGCCTGAAACATAAGACTGAACACCTAGAGGGTAGTGAGTGTGTGAGGCCTTCCCTCATTCTTCCTCAAACTGACAGGGCAAACTTAATCACCTACAGCCCTTCAGACAATGTGGAAATCTAGCAGGGATGCGGACCCTGCGCTTCTAAGGTGCCACTTTATCATACACAAAGCCACAAGGTGGACTGGGGCTCTCTTGCTCACTCTCCCCTCATTTCCCTTCCTTTTCTGTAAACACGCAAATACACACACACACACACACACACACACACACACACACACACACACACACAGAATGCCCTTAATTCTCCATTTTCTTTTCATAAGCAGTCCTGCTGGAGAAACTGTCTCACTGGTGCAACATTCAACAGACTCCAAAAGCTTATCCAGTGTAGGGGTGCAGGAACAGCTCAGTAATTAAAGCACATGCCTAGCAAGATCAAGACTCTGAGTTTGATTTCCCAGCACCAGGTAAACTGGGTGTGGCAGAGAACACCCAAAATCCCAGGACTCTACTCAGGAGGCTGAGTAGGAGGACTGCCTGGAGTCCAAGACTAGACTGGGCTATGTAGAGTAGTGAGTTCAGGAATATCTTGGGCTACAGTGTGAGAACCAGTCTCAAAAAATAAATGAATAAAAATAAATAAATAAAAGTTGTCTGGTGTAGAAACCATGGTGCTACCATGAGCCCAAGAATGGCACTCTTCATATCTGAGGGGCTATCTAGATGTTGATTGGAAGGAACCAAGAGGCCCCAGATCCCAGTTCACATTGACACCTGGTCTCCTTCCTCCTGCCAGCTGTGTTGATCCTTTGTGTTACGTCCCCTCTGGTTTCTGACTTCTCAGCAGACAAGTGGGCCTTGCTCTCTAAATGGGACACACTACCATGCACACAGATTCTAGTAAGGACACACAAAGGATGACATGTCTAAGCTTTAAAAAATTACAGTTCCCTTCTTGCACCTAAGCAAAGCACAGGTTTAGTGTGTGGATATATGATATTAATGAGGTCATAGGAATCTGGGGCAAGGATTGTTTGCCAGAAGAAGGAAATTTTCAAGGGGATGAAATTTAATATATTACCATGTAATTCATATTACAATAATATATATTTAACCCCATGCAGATATTCAGGTGTCTTTTTTATTTAAAAGTAATAAAAATCTTGCCACCACCTCATGAAATATTTTGATAAGAGATTTCTTGTAATTTATTAAGTTATATGGTTTTCTAATACAGTCAAGAAAATTTCATTGTTCTATACATGTATTTGAGCATTTTGTTATATGGGGCACAACATTTTTACCATAGCTACTCCCAAGCTCCCTTTGAATTAATACAAAAATATAAATATTATATATATATAGTTTATATCTTATTGTATGGATATATTTTTGCACATGAAAAACAAACACTTTTTTAAAGAAAGAAAGTAGTTTAGCTCATATTTCTAAGCAAAGTAAACATTTTTCAGTAAGTTATTCAGCCAAGGTCCTTCAACATGCCAGACTTGAAAAGTTCCATAGAGGTTTAACGCTAATCCCATTGATGCTTATACCTTTAAAGATTCGGATTTGTTACTCCTTTACTGGAAATCTCATAAATTTAGATTGTGGGATAATGTAAAGGATATTGATTCAATTGAGTGTACTCTAGAAACTGACTACATCCATGTCATGATCAAACCTAGTATGAATGCTTAAATACTTGCAGTAAAAGATCTTGCCATTAATCCCTCCTAAAATGCTCCCATGCATTTCAAACACCCTTATTCCATCATCATCATTATTATTTATTTATTTTTAGATAGGGTCTTACTCTTATCCCATCTGTCTGGAGCACAGGTAGAACATGGAGAGTATACTGGAAGTCATCGGTAAAGTAAACCCATATTAAGTGCAATTAAGTAAATTGCTGGAAAGTGCCTAAAGCTCTGTCTGATAAGTTGTGAGCCACCTGCGTGTGGACCCCGTGTGGTGAAATCGCTATCTGTAGCCTGTGGACAAAGCCCCTGCATGATCGATAACCAGAACCCCATAATCGACAACCAGAACCCCTGTCTACCTGCTTGTGAACACCGACAAAATCGCTCTCTGTAGCTTGCAGGCATAAAAATAGTACATAAACCGTCCTGGCCCTAAGCTCAGGGTTGAGGTAGAAGTCACAGACTCTAAATGCAAGATGCATCTTGCTCCTTATCCCCAGCCTCCTCGCCTCCTGATTGCGAGATTATATCTCCTCACGTCTCGAGAGCAGAGCGACAACCCCTCCTGGAGAAGGAGTTATTGTCCAGCTGGGCAGCTATCAGCGGGTCCTGACCAGCAAATATGGTGAATGAGAACACACCATTATATTTTTTTCAATTGGACAACACATAGCTTAGTCATTCACCCTATTCTGACCACACTTTGTGAAGACACTCGTGAAAGAGGGCTTCCAGAATGACTCCAGAAAGTTGAAAGAATGATGAAACAGATGGGTTCAAAGGAAGGACAACATTTATGGCAAAGTATCTTTTACACTAACATTTTTTTCAGTTCAAACATTTGCCATACTGTTCAGTTATAAGCCATCTTTACTTTGTAATATTCCTAGTAATTATTACTATTTATGTTTTTCATGTGCCAAATTGCTCATTTCCCTGGATAGAAGTTTTATAGGAGAAAACCGTTTCAGAGATGAGCAAAAGGGATACAAAGGCCCAAGGTCACATTTTTGAGTGAAATCACAGAGAAGTGGTCCCAGGTCCCTGTAAAATCCAAACCTGGGCAGAAAAATAAGTATGTGATTGTTTTACATGAGAAGAGTGGAGTTAATTCAATTGTTTAAGTAACTGATTTTTTCATATTAATGACTAAAGTTTCCATTAGAGGAGGGATGTTGGCCTCAGCCTTCTGTGGGTCCTGTTCAACTCTGTGCTCACTACAGCTCTGGCTATTCAGGTTCCTTATGATAAGAGCTCATTAGCCTTATGTTTCTGCTCCTGTGAGATAAGAAATATTAGCTACAGATGTTAATAGTCAGAAAAAAAAACCCTTCTGATCTCAGGATCTGAATTATTCATTTTGAACTTTCTGACACTTTGCACGGACAATTACAACCAGTTTTCCAGCTCACCAATGTAAAATCACAATCTGTAAAAGGATGATTTCCAAGTCCAAAGTTGCAACAGTCCTGTCTTTTTCAAGAGAAATTCTGTAATTATACAAAGTAGAAATAAGTAACTGAAAATATTCGTCCTTCCATTTCTTTGTTATCACTCTAATTCCCAAAAGAAAGAGCAGAATGGATGCTGCCACCTGCCACTTTTCAAGGAGTGGGGATCAGCTTGCTTTGTTATCAGCTATAGGCAGCAGCAATCCTGAAACCATGACGGCAAGAACTGATGGTGTCATCCAGTGGTAAATGCCCTGTCTCTCTGCCCAATTTGCTTTACCGTGATGCTGCCTGGGACCACTGACATCATCCTGACTATTTCACTTGGCGCTGTTTTCCAACAGTGACTAGCCAGGCTGCACTATATCTAGTTAAGCAATGTCTTCGATTTCTATTCTTTACATTTTGGCAACTAAACTTTTTCCGGTTGACATGTGAAATATACAATCAGAAGTACCTCAAATGAGCTCTTTCAGTGAACATTAATGTAGACTGATGAATCCAAGAAGTAAAAAGAAAACCAAATCAGACTCATTTTTTTCCTTACAAAACAAAGTACCAGCATCTAATGTGATTATAATTCTTCTTCTGCCCTAATTGAAATTAATGCCCGGACAGTAACAATTACCAGAGAGAAGCATCACGGCTGGAGCAAATCCTAACATGGATGCACAATGATTTCCATCCCAGATTTGAGTGACTAGATTTCATCCTGAATAACTTAGAAAGCAACTGGAGAACTCTGACAAGTGATGTAGTTGAATTCATTTTGACAGGACAATATTTGACAGGTGTACAGATTTGAGTTGGGGACTCCAATTTTGAGGACCTCATACAGTGTTACCAGACTGACTTTCACACAGTTGACTTACCTACATATGAGACAGGATAATGCTAAGAAAATATAAAAATCTGGAGGTTTAAAAAAAAAGAAGCAGGAAGATTCTGAAAAAGTGTAACTATTTGGCAGACACTATTAGAAAGTTTGAATTGCTTTTTTTGACTGTTAGCCCAATGATGTAGGCTTGAACTCCAAGAGACTGAGGCAAGAAAGACTGCAAGTTCAAGCCTAGCCTGGGAAATTTAGCAACTCAGAGAGATAGTATCACAAATCCAAAAATTAAAAATGGGATGGAGGTGGAGATGTATCTCAGTGTGAAGACCTGAGCTGCATCTTCAGTACTAAAACACAACAGCAAGTACCCTAAGTAAAAAGAAAAACTGCACTTATTTTTCCTAGACAAAAGATGTTTAAGATCAAATCAGAAGCACAAATGGACCCTGAAAAGTGACCCCAATGGGAGAGATCCACCAATAGGCAACCGTACATTGCTTAGTCTCAGATTACAGAGGTGTGGGGCAAAGGATAAAGTGACCCCGTGTACTGACAAGTTCCTGTTGTTTGAGCTTGTTCAAATGAATTTCTTACTAAAGAAAAAATACGTCCTTCATCTGAAGAAACTAAATACACCCTACAATCTCTATGATAAAACACACACCATGTCTCAGATACAATCTAAAATTACTCAACACATGAAAAATTAAGATGTCTCCCAGTATCAAAAGAAAATGCTCAGATGTTAGAATTTAGCAAATTTGACTCTAGGGCAGCTATTTTATCATACTTATTAAAGTAAATTATGCTTCTATAAGTGAAAACATATGAATTCTCAGAGGAAAAGTTTTTTTACAAAAAAAATCAACCATATTGTGAAGCTAACGAATAAATTATAGAAAATCAGGACCGCCACAGATTGAAGGAGAACATTATTCTAATGGTCATTTTAAAAATACATTCAGCAACTGCAGAGCACATATTTTTTTCAATGAACATGGCTTATTCACTAAGGGATTCTATATTATGAGCCATAAAACAAGTCCCCCAAAATATAGTTGATTTATAAACAAAAAGTATACAATATCTGACTATAATCAACAAGTTAGAAATCAGTCACAGACAATAACTAGAAAATAGATAAAACTAAATGATGTGCTCTTAGTTAGGTATTATCAAAAATATTAAAAATAATTCTAAGACACTTTGAGTGAATATTCACATGAGATATGAAAATTTGAGTATTATGTGGAAGAAGATGTGTAACCTTGAATTCTAATATTTGTAAAGGAGACGGCGTGGCAGGATGTGGAAGAGCGCTGCCGTGCTAAAGTGCAATGAACTAGTTTAGATCTCGGTGGTTTGGGAAAGTAATTTGGCAGTACCTCGTTGTTGGACACAAGTCTGGAGACAGAGGTGGAAGGCCAAAGTGACACATGGCTGAAATACTTGATGTAAAATGTGAAAAGTTAAAGTGACTCCACATAATTGTTATCTCTTGCAAAAACTATGTCACATGAAATAGGAACCCTCAACTAAATGTAAAAAGATATGTCTCGATCATAATTGTGTCTGAGCCTGATAATACACGGAAAAAAAGCAGCTGATTCAAAGGTTTGCATTGCCTGCCAGTAGGTAACACAGACAGAGCTGTAGGTGAAATAGGCTGGAAGTATGCAAGCTCACACTCACTCAGGTCGAGGAGGATGTGTCCTTTTGATAGTGATGTAATCAGGTGGACCTATGAGTCTAGAGACAGAATTACAACCTGGCAAGGTCCATGTTGCAACTATCTGCATCCACACTGTAGTTTCGGCTACAGGTGGGTACCATCATCTTAAACATTCATCTTAGTTAGCTTCCCTGTTGTTGAGACCAGAACTCTAGAAGAGCTTTCACTTGACTCACCGTCTCAAGAGATTCAGCCCGTGATCAGCAGGGCCCAAGGCAGAAACATTATGGTGGGAGAGTGTGGCAGAAGAGCCACAACAATGCTGCTTAGTTTCCGGCAGCAGCCTGGAAACAGAAACAGTGCTGGGGAGAGGGGCCAAGAACCGGATGTAGCCCCTGAGACCACGCCTCCCTGACCTACCGGACGTACCTCTGGGAGTTCCTATGCCCCTCAGGTTGACAGCTCAGCTTAACCATCCCAAGAAGAAATCCAAATAAGATTTGAGAATAATTTTAAAAAGACAAAACATTGGGCGCTCCAATCTTTAGAAGGTCAGGATGAAAAAAAGAATGAGGAAAAATTAGAACAAAGCAAAGAGCTGTGAGAGAAAACCAAGGGAAAAGTCCATGGAAGCCAACAACAGAGAGTGCTGCAGAAGAATGGGACCACATCTAAGCTTCGCTGCCCACAGGACTCGGCGTGGAAGAGTCAGGGGCTGAGAAATAAGTAATTAACGAAGGAGCTGCCCAGTAAACAATGGAGCTGGGGTGCCCACATACCTGAGGGGTAGGTGAATATTTGATTCGTTTTATCCTAAAGCCCTTTTTAAAAGTGATGTCTTCTCAGGGGTTTCCAACAAAGAAGTTCAAGTTTATTCAAGCACAGATTCTTCGATTTTAAATATTTATTAGAGAATAAGAAAAGAATATTTTTTCATCAATTTAAGATAATGATTTATAAGAAACAAAAGGATAGACTTAAATCTATAGCTGTTTCTCATTATAAACTAAAGATAAAAACTACCCACTTGTTTTACTCCAATATTACAGTAAAATGTTTAATATCAGAAAGGGAAAATTGCTATTTTTCTCAGGCAAAGTTTTAACTTCTCGATGATTTATAGCTATTTATTACCTAATCTTGGATTTTCCATAGAAAAGTTGTAACTCCAAATATAGCAACATAGAAGACCTTCTTCTGTAACAAAGAGAAACACAGATAAGGGAGCTACAAACCAGCACCAGAAGTTTCATCTTTATTTGTAGCTGCTCCCCATCACAAGTGTGACCATCCAAGATCCGTTTTTATCATGACCCAGATGGGACCATCTAATTCCAGAACAACAAGCTCAATGATTCCACTGATTCTACATTATGGTGAGTTGTATATTTATTTTCTTATATATCACAATGTAATAATAATATCAATAATGTGCACAGTAAATATAATGAGGTTGAATCATCCCAAAATCACACCCACCTGCTTGGAGGAGGTCATGTTATAGTTTCTCCAAGACCTTGTCCCTGTCCTGGGGTAGACTTCCTAGACTGTCTTGTTTCCAAGTCTGTAGGGAAAGCTTGTCAAATGAAGTTCTGT
Organism: Ctenodactylus gundi; assembly: GCA_004027205.1. Classification (NCBI taxonomy): domain Eukaryota; kingdom Metazoa; phylum Chordata; class Mammalia; order Rodentia; family Ctenodactylidae; genus Ctenodactylus; species Ctenodactylus gundi. The sequence goes on from PVKB01003092.1 coordinate 60,632, forward strand.
TTCAAAACTAGATATGTAATTTCCAGATAGATATTGGGCCCAGGTTTGAGGGAAAATATACAATGAGATGTTTAAGCAATCTTTGAACAGTTTTTATGACTTCATAAAACTTCAGATACTTTTAGAAGTAGTAAGTATGCACAAAATGTTCAACTACATTGTAAACCTTAAATTTTGCACTTATTCATATCAATAAAATGGGGGGGAAAGGAGTAAGTACATTTAGCATATGAAAAACTGAATATTTATGAACATGTGGGAGGACCACAATGTCATTAGCATTTTTAAGTATTTCTCTTGCATTGGCTGAAAGATGTTCACCCAAGTCCACCAGTGGCCATGTGTGCACAATCTTCCCATGGAAAGAACAGTCTACACCATCAAAGGCTCAGCATGACATTCATGTTGGTCAATAAAATGGCTTACTGGCAGGAGTAGGCCTGGTCACAGGAAGTCTCAAGAATTTTTGGTTGATGTTTGCACTAGATTTCCTTTCACTGTTGTGACTTTCCCCTCTTGATTACTAAGTTCCAAGTTGAAGTCAATCTTTCAGCTTGGATTCTGAGCAACGGTACATGGAATAAGGCCTCCCACAACACCTCCAGTGTGCAAGTCAGGAATGTTGACGGTCATCATGGGCCTCTCACAATTTGGGATTCCTTGTCACAGCCATAGAACCCGTGAAGTTTTCCCATACAGAGAAGATTCCTCAGTTAGGGAAAAGGCTAAATTAACTGAGCATTACAATTTCACCTCTACAGATTGATTATTCTCATATATTGTATAATTGTTTAGTAATACCCAGGTTAGACAAATTTCTCAAGGAATAGATTATAATTTTTAGAGAAAATGCACTGAAAATTTAAATATAAGAAGAAAATACAGTGTAATAAAGAAGAGTTGCCAGCTGGTTTCAGACAGTAATACTTTACCAGATATAAGAAAGAACCAAGAAGAGTGTGTAATTCCTTAAATTTCAAAGAAGTATTTTTATAGGCTGTAAGAATCTGCTGAAAGCTTCAGAAGAGTTGTTATGAATGGGTTTCATTTGCTCACATAAGTGAATGGAATTTCTCTTCATTTGTTCTTCATAAATATGATTTTGGGGAACCAAGGTTGCTTTGAGTGCATGGGTATGGCATTTCTGGCTGCTAGTGTCACTATTACAGATATTATATCACCATCGTGATGTCATCAGTAGAGAACCACTAAAAACAGCTTAACTGGAATTAATAAAACTAAGTGGTTTATTCTCTAGCAAAAACTTTTACAATGTTTCCATGACCTTCCTAAGAAATATTCTTGTAAGAAAATTTTTGTATTGTAATGAGTTCCATAAATCATACTTTTAGTTGCAAAGTTGCCTACCAATAATGGGATAGAAAAAGCAAATCAATTCAGTTCAAGTTCTGCAGCGACCAAAGAACCCATCTAGTTTGTTTGCATTGAAAATCAAAGAAGTAGACAATCTAAGGTAAAGAATGAAAATAAAGGGGCTGGAAGAATGGCACAATGGTCAAAGCTCATGACTTCCAAGAGTAAGGCCCTGAGTTTAATTCCCAGTAGCACATAAGGTGGGCATGGTGGCACAAGCCTGTAACCTCAGCAATGGAGAGGCTGAGGCAGGAGGATGGCCGTGAGTTCAAGGTTAGCTTGTATAGTGAGTTCACAAGCATCCTGGGCTACAGAGAGACCATGTCTCCAAAAAGAAAACAAGAAGGAAGAATAAAAATAAACACAAAAAAATATATATTTCTCCTTTTTAATTGGAAAAAGCACTAGTTCCACATTTCAATCTAAAGACAAATGGCACAGCCATATTTAAAGTGTTTTATATATTTAAATGAGATATCAAGTGATCTATTCTTCATAAAAATATGGAATTGATAATAATTGAATAAAATTCATATAAATAAATGTCTACATTTTATTCTCTGAATTGCACATGGCTAATGCAATGGGGAGAATGAAAAGACAATTTAAGGAAAGATTTCACCGGAACACATGACAGTAAGGAGTAAAGGAAGGGTGGAGAAGAAGTAAACTCAAAGGTGCTTAGAAGGTAGAGAAGAACTCAGAGAAAAAGACCAAGCCAGAGTGGAATTCTGGGAATGAGCAGTTCTCAGGGAGGAGAGAATGGTGACCATGGAAGAAAATTATTATAGCAGCCAAATAAGATCATTACTGGGTATGTTATTACACCTGACAGTGAATGGGCAGTGGGGAGTTACTGTGGGCCAGTTCTCCAGAGACCAGAAGTCAAGTGTTATTTTACTGGAGAGCACTATGGAAAGAAAATTCTGCCTGAGGTGAGGCAATCAAAATTGAGTCTATTGGGAAGTCAACCTGTAGTCTGATTGCCAAAAGGGGTGGCTAATATTTGAAGGAAGGCTGATAAGGGGCTGGTCTCTCCTGCTGCTCACCCAAAGCTAGGAGGCCTATGTTCATACCAGCTTTTTCACCTGTGCTTTACAGGAGACAGGGCATCCCTGGGAGGGAGGCACAACCTCAAGGTCAGATGGCTTCCGGCTGCCTTTGTGTGTGGTTGGGCTATTGGCTCTCCATTGGCAAGGATGTACCTGAGAGTTTCCTGTGGCTGATGTTCCCAGTAGTTTGGGGAATGAGGAGGGCCTCAGACCCAGATGGGAGACGTGTGAGCCATGCACAGAGCTGTCACAAAGTGTTTTAACACCTTTGCCATGCCTTAGAACCACTTGAGGACTTGTGAAAAACAAAAATAGTTTCTGCATCAGACTTAGGGTAAGAGCTGACATTTTTTATTTTTTCACAAAGACTCAGGTGATGCCGCCACTGCTATTTTAGGAATCACACTCTAATGCACTACAGTAATAACTGTAGGAGTGTTGAAGGAACAGTGGGGTCACAAGCCACTGTGAAAGGGACTGAGGAGTCAAGGAGATGTGAAGGAGAATATACACATGTACGTACAGAAGGAGAGAGGCAGATTTTGTTGAGACTGATATTTATGTTTTTTGGCTTTAGTACCGAAATGGCCTGAACTCCAATGTGATAATATCTTACAATGAATTTAACTTCCAAACTTACCGAGAGGAAGTCTTCAGTGTCCACTGTGGACACGACATCCAGACCCCTTGCACGTGTGGCACCACTGACCTGCTTAAGTGAAAAGCAGCCTTCAGCCGGTGTCTTCCTGTGTCTCTTCCTGACCACATCCTCATGAAAGTTTCAGAATGTTCTGCAAAGCGTGTCTCAAGTCAGTGGACTCCTTTCCATCTTCCTGATGGTCCTCACCCCTCCTTCTTCTCAGGTTACCCCTTCTGAGGGAGGCCTCAGCTGCTACTCTTGCATTTCCTTCTCATCTTCTGCTGAAATCACGATGACCTTGTATAAACCGAATCACACAAATCCCCTTCCTGAATATTTCAGGTCCCTGCTTCTACTATTAAATCACAGTTTAAGCATAATCATGGACTGTGTGACTGCCCAGCTTCTGATCCTTGCCTAAACTATGATTATTTCTTCCTTGTCCATGGCAGGGGATTTTGCTTTTTTTCAGAATATTCTTTGTTTCTTCAAATATCTAACAACTCTTGCTCTCTCAAGTTTCAGACTAAATGTCTCAACTACAAAATGTCTTTCCTGATCTCCTAAAACAAATTCGTTCACCAGCTACCATCCAGAATGCAAAACTGCTTGCTTACTTGAATATAAATCTAACAAGTACAAGTACTAGACTTATGTTTATATGAAGCAGACCACCATAACCCAACATATTAAATGTCCTTAAGTATTTTTAATAAATTAATTGCTAACAAGAAAGAACACTTAGGATGCAAGGTACATAAAATGTATGATTAGTCCCACCAGTTCTCTGTGTCCCTTACAGAGCAAAACAGGACACTCTTATATCTCACGAGGGAGGAGGTAAGGTTGGGAATGCTCACGGATGTACCACTGGGGACAGAGGCACAGGAAGGGAATCACAGCTTCCTCGCACTATTTTTTCTTTGAAACAGAAGTTACCAATTCTAAGTGAGCACCAGAGGGGAGTCAATATTGATTTGATTGATCTAGGATTGAGACTCAAAATGAAAATTAAAGAAAGTATAAAACAGGGAAAAGGGGAACCCGCAGGAGGGCTCACGAAGGGCCTAGGCTAACTGACTTCCAGACTCAGGGAGAAAGCCTGGCAGAAGTAGACTGTGACAGACAGGTGCAATGCAGGGCCAAGAATGAGTGGATGGGAGTGCCAGCCCTGGCCCTGCGGGAAATGGGGATTGTGAAAAGTGTGAGAAGATACAAAAGCTGAGAGAGAGCAACGTAGAAAGCATGGTCGTTCTGAGCAGGAAAGTGAAGCCGCCCTGTGGGGCGCTGAGCACCCTGGGCTTTGTGCCACAGAGACCTTCTTGTGACCGCTTGGGATTTAGATGTGGTGCCTGTCTGGTAACATCAGACAAGAAGGAAGACAGCGAATCATGGCAGTCTGGCAAGCGGGACAATTGGTGGGCTCCCAAGATGAAATATATGCCAAGCGGGAAAGTAGGTTTTGTGGGTTTGTTCTAGTTTTGTTATTTGGAGGGTTAAATCCTTTCTTCACCCACAGTGACTCAAGCAGCTAGTGAATGAAAAGACAGGGGTAGAGCTGGAAGAGACAGGGAGAAGCGAAAATTAGCGGGTTTGCATCGCGCCTGGCGCAGCTTCAGTTTATGAAGGGACAGGACCAGAAGCACAGAGAAAGGACACTCAATGCTAAGTTTGATATTCATATGGTTTTTAATTGACAAATCACGTGGTATGTATTTTATTTATGAGGTACAGTGTGAGATTTGATATGTGCATGTGGCGTAGAATATTTAAATCAAACTAATTAACGCATACATCACCCCCTTACCTCTCATTGTTTTGGGGAAGACAAGTAAAGTTTACTCTCAGCAACTGTGAAGGATGTGTGATTACTAAATGTGGTCCGGCTGCTGAGCAACAGATCTCAAAAACTTGTTCCACCTGTCCAACTGGAAGTGTGAACTCTTTGCCCAGCGTTTTCCCATTAAGATGGTGTCTTTATATATACCAAGATTAGAGTCCAGGATAATGTGTTTTCCTGTATGTATGTATGTTGTTTTCAAGGGAAGGCCTATGTTCTGAAAAAAGAATTTATTCTACTCCGCTTCATGATTATGTGACTGTTTCTAAAGGATCCAACCGCCACCCCATCTGTCCTCTTGCTGGCTTTTAGATCAGTAGACCAGCAAGCAATAAATCCTTCCAGACAAAAGTATGCTAGGTTAATCTATGGCAATACAGAGTGTCACCAAAGAATATAGGTTTACAAATGTATTATGGGCCTCTTTTGGGGTTAAGGAAAACTGGAGGCCTTCAAGTCGTCATCCAGGGAAAGATTTATTCTCACTGCAGGGAACTTCTGTGCCAACTTCTTCCCCAGAATCACTCTCGGAGGCTCAAGTGGAATTCTGCTATGCTTCCTGAGTTTGAATGGCTCTCTCTATGATGTCAGTAATTTAACTTTTTTATCTTTTACTACATACTTGGAAAAAAAGTAACTTCCAGAAGAACTTCTTCAAAAGCAGAGCATTTTATTTCAAAGGCTAGGAATAAATAATAAAAGGCAGTGACCCTTGTTTTAAAGGTATGTGGTAATGATAAATTTTGATATTGTTAATGAGCTTCATGTTATAATCCAATAGTTTTAGTCAGAAATTTATTTCCCTTCCTGAGTTAGATTAGACACAGTCAGTATATGTTAGACATCTTGACGATTTTTGTTATTAAAAACATAGTGTTGGTAATAAATTAACTGTATAGTAGTAAGATTGTTTTATCTGGCAGCTCCACTCAATAACAATTCTTCTGGAGTATAAAAGAGACCAATAAAACTTTCCATTATGGGCAACTCAGTAAGGTATAAATATAAATTAGAATTTACCGTATTTTGGGGGTCTTTATGATAGAATTTAAATAATGGCTTTAGTGGTGCATGAAGAATAAAATACTTAAATCTCCTCTAAAGATTCACTTGCCCAATATCACATATTTCCTATTATTCAGAAATCATGACATGAAAGGTCTAGTCAAAATACTAGTGGCTTAGCACTCACTAAACCCATGATTTTCATTGTGGGGTATCTGATCAGCAAATTTGAAACTGAGAAACTCTAGAAAAAATAGCAAAAGAAAGACATAATTCTCCAACGTCAAGAGACGTCTCCCAGGGCAACTCTCAGAAACATGTGGGCGGCTCCCGTAGCACCTCTTGCTATGATGAATGGTAGTTCACGAGCTCATTGCTGTTTAATTTTGGAGAACACTCACTATGCTTTATGGGTCATGACCTGTCTCCTTATTTCGCTCTAACGATTTTCATTTCCGTATCTGTAGTTCTTAAGGGTGCAAAGTTGGTTTCCTGACTTACACCTTAGGGACACTGTGGAAGAGTCAAATAGAGGAACATAGCAGAAAATAGCAAAACACAACTTAGTTTCTTTTTGTTCCCCACACTTCAAGTTGTAAAGTATACAACATGGAGCAAAGCTCCCAACGTTCTGAATTTCCTTTTCAACTGATGAGCCCTATTAAGGCTGGGTCTATTTGCATAGCAACCCAATATACCGTGATTCCTATAATTCTCTAAAAACACCTAATCGGTGATTTTAGACTTAAAAAAGTAGGCTTTTTGCTTTAACAGCCCGTGTGCATCTGTACTATATCTCTACAGTTTCTACCTGTATGAAATACTCATATTTCTTATGCATAAAATATTTAGTGCTTTAGGCAATGCAGAAAAATAACACAGAAGACTCATCGATGCCTCATTTCATTTTGTATTTATTTGCTGTTTGCAAACTGAATCACGTTTATAAATCTAAAAAAAAAGTTATAAATTTGTGCTGGATTTATTTGTTTAGTTACTTCTTCAAAAGACATAATTGTGTGTAATATGAACTTTTAGAGTCAGAAGGCTATAGTAATGACCTAGTTTTCTTCTCCAAAGAAATTAGCTTGTGGGAGAAGCTCATGTTTAATAACAACTATGACATAGTCGGAAAAAGGCTATAATATATTTGTAATTTATACAGATAAATTGTATAATTAGCACAGCCTTAAAGTATTGAAATGTAATATCCCTTTACTAAGTGTAGGACTCCAGCTGAATACATTTTTATCAGTTACCATTTCTGAAGCTACTTTCTAAATGTAAGCTGAATCTTTTTAGTACATCTTTCTTGTAATCCTCAAGCAAAAAAAAAAATCATACAAAATGTTTAGGAAGAATATGCACACACACATACATGCATTATATGTGTTTAGAGTTTTTATCTCAATTTCTATGGTTGAGAACTTTAAAAGTAAAGTTCTGCCTTTAAGTCCTCTGTTTCCATTGTTTACACGTTGTATGGACTCGTAAGTCTATGTATTATCAGAATCGTTCATATTGGCCACAAAATTAGTCTCTGTCAAATGGAGAGTTCAAAGACCGGAGACCTCGGTGGCTGGTTGGTGACCACAAAATGCCTGAAGTATCTTCAAATATGTAGAGAAGCAGTTTCAATACAACTTGCCAAACCTTTTTTCCCTATACTGTATTCATCTGCAATCAAGAGAGAAAATAAATCTAGAAACTATGATGCCTCAGCCTCTACCACTCCCCTCTAGTGCTCTCTCCTGCTGGCAGTACTTTACACAACCAATTCAACTCTTGTTTTCTGGTGGTCTCCTGGGTTCTAGCATAATGCCCAATTATATTTAATTTTTACAATCAGTGTTTCAGGGTATTAGGTCTAAAAGAGAGAGATGTTTTCAGACACAGGAGGAGAAAATTCCTCAAGTGTGAAGCCATCGCCATATACAGAAAAGGTAGTCATATTTTATTCCTATAAACGCTGTAGAGGAAAGAGCCATTTGAAGTTTATAAAAGCATAATAAAAGAAAAAATTTAAATAAAAACCTTCTAGAGAATCAACCTGTATGGCTGCTATTAGTTTGGAATTACTAGAATGTCTCTAGTGCTAAATAAACACTGTGAAATCTGGGTCTTTGAAGTGAAAACTCATATTTCTACCAACATCAATCCAACTTGAAAGTGTTAAACTCACTCCAGTACTTAGAACACTTAGGATGTTCTCCCATCCTAATAAAAAAAAAAAAATTGAATTTTAAATTGAATATTATTGAAGGTATAGGAAAACTTTCAAATACTATTCTCATGAACATAAATTAGGAAACATAGACATAAAACCCATAAACAGTATGTAGGTGTCTGTTACATAGTCAGTGAACATTAATGATGGTATAATACCGAGATAGAATAAAGCAAGCAAAGAAAAACAGCTTGTAAAACAATCAAATAAAAGTGAGCATTTCAGCTGAGCATGGTAGTATATGCTTGTGGTCCCAGCACTGTGGGAGGTTGAGGCAAGAAGACTGAAAATTCAAGGCAAGTTTGGGCAACCTAGTGACTTAGCAAGGTATTATCTCAGAATAAATAATGAAGGGTGAGCCAGTACCACCAATAAGCATAAACATTAATAAATTAAATTTGGGCATCTCATGGGTTAGCTTTGTTACCACAGGACTTGAAACTGACCTGAACAAGGACGGAGGTTATTAACCAGGATGGGACAGTCCTCTAGGGAGGAAGATGCTGTGATTTTTTTTTTCTCTGCCAGCACATCTCTTCCAACATGGCAGATGATGTAGCTCTGTTAGCCCTCCTGTCTCAGTCCAGCTGAGGCCACATTTATGAGTGGTGGTTGAGTTGCAGTGGGAACCTAACAGTGTCAAACCCAGTGCTGAGGCAAGTGCAGTAATGCTGCAGAAGGAGGTGGTCATGAAAGTCGGGGGGATTTTGAGGTCATTGCCATGATAAAATAATGTACAGAGATGACTGGAAGATTGTCCTTGAAGGTCCAGCCCCTGAATTATCAGGTCACAGAGGACCAGGAGTTGGGTGTGTCAACCAGCGACCCTAAAAGACACAGAGCTATGAAAATCATCTGGTAAAATAAATGTTTATCGTTCAGTCAGGGCAACAGAGAGGGCAAACTCAGGGACTGGGTTCCCAGGGACTGGGTGGCACCCAGTAGGGCCTGGGAGCCCAAGGGAGAACTCAAACATACTCAGCAAAACTATCCGGAAGGAAGGGGCATGATGATGGAAAACTGAAAACTGAAAAAGAAACTGCCCTCACTCCTGGGTGTGTGTTTTTCTGCTTTTCAAAGAAAATTCTTCTGCCCTATACTTGGTTGGTCACAAATAATTTCACAGTTTGAAGTGAAACATTCTTCAAGTCATTGCTATGTCTTGAGGGATACTGGCAAAAAGTAAGTTAGTCATGGAATTTTAAGGAATGTTAACAAAACTTCAGGTCTGTTCATAACACTGCAGTTTCACCCAGAGAGATGATTTAGAACGTTGAGAAGCAGCTCAGCACATTCTGCTCAGCAAAATCTTCTTTTTATTTTCATTATACATCTCAAAAAGTCTTTTGAAAACTATCTTGGAAGATAATCTCAAAATGCCATCCAAACACAGAAAGTATAACACAGAACTGAGCACAAATGAAAAGGAAGTGTCCAGGAAACACCGGCACCTTATTCATGCATGTAAGAAACTGATATCTGGAGTCCTGTAGTGCTACGGGGAAAAATTATGATATAAAAATCCCTCCAGTCGCATCTTTTCCAGATCTTCACTCTTTGCCCCACGTATGCGTTCAGTTTAGTGACTTGCGCCATTTCTTATTTAGCCAATAGGAGTTCACTAATTATCTTCATGTTATTTCTGTCTGTCTATCATTTCAGGAGCAGGTTCTCTTAGTTCCCAAGGGAGAAAGGATCATGTGACAATACAAAATAGCTTAGAATGTAGATCACAGGTTTCTCTTTCTTTCCCCAGGGCCTTTAAGCATCACAAGGGTATCTGCCAGAATCAACCCACTGTGGAAAGCATTGGCAAGAAGCAGAGAAACTCCACTCCTTATCTGACCTTTGGCCAGAAAGCCTACCTGTTTTCATACTTTTCCTCTGGAAAAAATATGGAAGAACCATAAGACTCTTAATTCTTTTAGCATTGCATCTTTTTTAAAAAAAAAATATTTTTAAAAGGAAGAGAAAAATGAAACCCAAATGGAACTGCTAATATAAGAGAGGGAACATTCACACTGTAGAATATGTTACACTATAAATGGAAGGAAGGAAATCTTTACACATCACCATAGCGATCCCCGAAATACCCTGCTAAGAGAAAGCGGCACACAAGTGTGGATGTGCTTTTCCACGCGCCCCAAGAAGAGGGGAGGGGAGGGCCGATTTGAATATAGATTGAAATGAGTGTGTATATATACACACACTCATGTGTATGCACCCACATGGTATGAATATATGTATGGACATCTTTGCTTATACTTAGAAGTGAAGGGAAAAACTAAATATTATAAAACATTTACTTGCAGAGAGAGGACTCCAGGTGGAGGATACATGGGGCCACACCTAGATTGATTTGTAGACATGACTTCAGTTCTACGTAAGTACTTTTTATATTGTAAAATAAGATTCAATGTAGAAAAGGCAATTCCTTTTAGATTAAAGATAAATGCAGTGTATATACTGCTAATCACATTGGTGATAACTCCACAGAGACAACCACTTTGGGTAACTTAGAAAATTAAATGATTTTATTTATTCGTTTATTTATTTATTTTGAGACAGGGTCGTGCTCCATAGTCCAAGCTGGTTCTCAACTCACTATGTAATCTAAGCTAGCTTTGAACATAGAGCAATCCTCCTCCTACCTCAGCTTCCCAAGTCCTGGGATTACAGGCATGCACCACAACACTGGGTTTATGTGGTGCTGAGGAATAGAACTCAGGCTTGAGCTCAACAGGCATGTGCTTTCACCACTGAGCTATGTGCCCTCCTCTACACCCATTAATTTGGTTTTATTCATTTGCCAATCTAAGGGAAAATGCAAACTTTTATGATAAAATATATGTGGTTATTGGTTCTTTCAGACTATTGAGATTGCATTTAATGAAAAGTTTAGTGAAAAATTAAATGGATGTTTTTTAAAAAACAGAAATTTTAATGTAAGAGAAAAAAGACATAAATAAGAAAAATGCAGTTAAGCAAAACTCTGAAGTCCAGAATTTAACATGGATGCATCCAAATAACCTCAAATGTAGTGTAAGAAAAAAATGTTTTCTAGCTCTTACAAAGCAAAGACAAAGCTACCAGTAAAACATAATGGGCTCATCTATGTCCCAGGAACCATTGTCTGGTTTTGTTGTTGTTGTTTGTTTGTTTTGTTTGTTTTTTGTGGTTCAACAAATTCCCCAAATGTTGGAACTTAAACCATCACAAATTTATGATTTCAAATTTCCATTAGGAGCCAAGTGTGGTTGTGTGCACCTGAAATTCCAGGACTCCGAGAGGGCTAGGTGAAAGGATTTAAAATTCAAGCCCAGCCTGGGAATAGGGAAGCTACATTAATTAATTATTAACTAATTAATATTTTAAAAATTGTTGTGACATAGCTCAGTACGAAAGACTAGAATCCAATTCCCACTACTAATTTTTTTCCCCCTGTGGACCAAAAATCTACCGTAGTTTCTGTAGTCTCTGTCAGGTCTCCTGTCATTCCCTGGCTATTTTACCTGAAGCCTTGACAATGGATGGGTGTTTGGCAAAATTCAGCTCCCTGGGGTTGCAGCTCCTCTAAAAACTTTGTGTGCTTTGCCCCTCATCATAAATCTCTCTTATGTTGCCTGGTAACAAAGACACACCCATCAGGCCCCAAAGGCTTCAGGACCAGCTCAGAGAGGATAACAGCAAAGCCGGAACTCTCTTTTGTAAGAGGAATTTTTCACTACACAATTTGGGAACCCATTAACTCATAGTAATATTTAAAAAGCAGATCTATATGTTGATCAACCCTGAAGGATGCTTATGAACAAAGTCCCTGCTTTGAAAAGTGCCAAGTAATTAAAAACTCAAGATCTGTAACTCTGGGAAACAAATCAGCCTACATCATCTTTCTTAATGAATTAATAGATGATGATTATTGATGATTCTAACATCAGAAAAAGAGAAACAAAGAGATATTGTAAGCTTCTTGAAAGAAGTGTAACAGAAGTATGAACAAAAGTACATTTAATTATAAAAACCAAATACCAATTTAAAGGAGATAGAGAGAGCAATATATTAAGTCATAATAAACACCATCAATTGTATTAGTTTGAGTTCTTTCAAAAGGCAGGATTTACAGAAATTAAAACAAAAAGGATCTATTTGGAAGGTTTACAAATCCAAGCATAAGAGTAGCCCAAGATGGTGGCTCGCATGTGCAAGCGCTAGAATGTCCAATAGCTGCTCAGCTGCAAAGGAGAACACCTGGCTGGGACTGCAGGACAGCTGGTGAGTCTGCTGTGAATCTAGGTTCTTCCTGTCAGGGTATCCGTCCCACCGGGGACCCCCAGAACAGCTGAGGAGGGGTGGGACGACAGAGTACACAGTCTGGGAACCCATTTCAGGGAACACCATCTGATTTATTTAGGAAGTACAGGGATTAAATAGACTAGGATAATGCAGAAGTTACCTCGGGCCAATTAGCAAGGCTTTAACTAGCGGGGGTCGCCCAGGAGGAGAGAGGGAGTAGGAGGAGGATGGGGCTTACCAATTAGCAGTTCGTCACTGGACAAGATGGCGGGAGGTGTGCCTCTCCGACGCCACCTAGCGTGAGCTAGCGCTAAAGTGTGCTTCTACCCGGTTGTCCCGGACTAGTGCTAGATAGGCTTTAACCCAACCTGAATCCCCTACGGTTCGAAAAACAATGATGAAGACCAAACTGAAGATCTGAGACTGAATATCAGCAATACGCAGACAGGTGCAAATCAAGACTGAAATGAATCTGTGGTGAAGAGCTGTGGCATGTAGCAAGTCGGCTACCATATACAATTGTGAAAGCGAGAGCTTTCCCAGAGGAAAAAGCTGTAGCCATCTTTCTTCTTCCTTCCTTTTATACAGTTCAAGTTCCCACTTGGGCCTCCCATATCCGTGTGGGTGCTCTTCCCTCATTCTCTGGCCCACAATTTGCTCAGGTTCTAAGCCAGGCTGATTCTCAAATACCTAATCTAGGCATGGTTCCCAAACCCCAATCCAGGCACGGTTCCTCATTTCCTCTGGTTGACGTAATCTCTCCAACAGTCACGTCACACATATTAAACATTATAGGAACACTATAGAATGCGAAATTGCTGGAGACAAAGAAATTAATTATTTCAAAAAATGTACAAAAGAGACACAAACAGAGGCGGGATCTGTAGTTTTAAAAGTATGGGACAAGCCAGTCAGATACAAAGGCAACTAATAATTGGGTTATGACCATTATATGACAGGAAACAAGAAATAATTCAAGATGGTTGTTTGTTGATATTTAAGAAAAAGATAATATTCTTTCAAGTGCAAAAGAGGCATTTCTTTTAAGAAAAAAGTAATTTTTATTTTATATGCTTGATAAAAAAACTAATAAAGTTAATGTCAAAAATTTGCATTTTCAGGTGCCAGAAAGCACACATCAACTGACACTGGTTATTGGCTGCAACATTTTTGTAATAAATTATGTGATGGAGATGAGAACACTTGTCATGTTGATTTCTTTGTCTTAGTCTGTCCTTGAAAATTTTTCCTAAAAAAATCCAATATTTGAATCTCATATTCGAAAAGCATACAAATTAGAAACGAGCTCACATAAGTCAATTGGTATATAAGCCAACGTCTTGGAAATAGTTTGGAAGAAGCAAACAGTTTTGACAGTAATTAAGAGAAAATAAGAGATCTACTTTCTAGTTAGGGAAAACTAATTATCTCTAAGTACATTCTCTTCATTCTCAAATAAATTGAAGACACTGAATCCACATATAGCATTTTTTAAAGCTCTCCTCAAATTACCAGAAACAATTTCTACTTAGATAACCGTTTTAATGATGAAGTCTGTCATTTAACTACAAGATGAAATGTGTTTCTTTGAATTAGTACAAGATGGATTTTAAAGCTCACTGTCAAGTGACTAATTTTAAAGTTGGTTTACATTATTTTAAATATACACTTGCTAGAAAAACTTTACATATTTAGAAAAGCCATAAATCTTCTTTCTTCTAAGATTTATGTTGGGTTTTAACTTTTTGTGTGTTTTTGAAGATTATGACTTAATCATAAATGATATTTAAATGATTTATAGACTTTATATATCAATCTCCAGAATGGTAACATTAATCTTTACCAAATATGATAAATGTTATTAAAAACATGCTTCATTACTTTATCAAATAAGCTCTGAAAATGATTACAGAAGACAGATGCTGTTCTTAGCTAACATGAAAGAATTCTATTGTCTGAAGGTAAATAATGTTCCCTTGTATCCATTCTTCAAATGAGTAGGCTTTTTGTTTTAAAATTTTAGCTATGATTTTCTTTTTTGGATAAAAAATGATTGGTTTACTGCTTTCAAATAACATGTGAAAAGCTGGTAGAAAAATATCACCAATATTTGCTTTTCTACAAAATGAATCTACATCGTAGCTGGTTGAAATTAAGCCAAAAATGAAAGCGCAGAGTTATCTTGGAAAAAAATTACTAGAGCCACAGGAACTATTCGACGTGAGGTATAATTTCAAGTTAAGAGCACACAGTAGGGTCTCTTGCACTGAGACGTAAGAACCCAAAAATTAAAATGAAAAACAAGATCATGTGTAAAACATTGCACTACAGGAAGTGATAGGCACATTATTTTGTGCTGCTGTGACATAGATACATTCGTGTAAACATCACTGTGTTAGTGTGGGCCAGCATAAGCTAACAACTGATGCATGCTCACTTTATTGTTCTGACCCCCTGTTGGCAGATTTTCTAGTGATTTTGCATAATGTTCTCAGACACCCATTTTTCAAAGGTTGTCGATAGTGCACAGCTGCAAATCCTAGCACTCGGAAGGGCTGAGGCAGAAGAACTTAAGTTCAAGCCCAGCCTGGGCAATTCAGTGACTTAACTAGACTCCATCTCAAAGTCAAAAATAAAGAAAACACCGGGCACTCAGCTCAGTGTAAAAACCCTGAGTACAATCTTTAATACTGAAAAAATATATTAATTTTCAACTGTTCGTTATAACTCTCATTTTAACATTTTGCTTTAAGAATAAGATTTTTCACAAAATTCTACTTTTTACAGTAAATAAAGGTCAGAATATAACTTAAAAAATAATATCAAGAGCCCTGAGAAAGGTCCTCAGGCTTCTGTCCAAATGCTTTTGTTGTATCTACACACTGATGCCACTTGTCCTTGAGACCATGGAAATCTGAGAGAGCTGCAGATAAATTTAGGGTTCTGTATGGCATTAAGAGAAAAAAAAAATACTTATCTTCAGAAACTTGTTCACTTGTACCAGAGGTTAGAATTTTGCTGTCTTGGTTATAGTATCGTGTGTTTAATTTAAATGACAATTTTTTGCATTGTGATGATTATTAAAATTTTTCTCTACGTATATTATCTCCTGCTTTCTTCCTTATAGCTGTATGTGCATTGTGTGTTGGGATGATCAGAGTGAAAATCAGGCTGTAGTGTATCCAAGAGTTCAGTGGACCCAAGACCCATACTCATTCGTTTTCTGATCCTGTGATAATTTTAGCACACAGTAGGAGATGGGAACTAGGTGGGGGATGGAGAAGGACCCTGTATCTGCAGAACCGAGTGAACAGAATGCATAGGAAGAGAGTAAATGGCAAGCACAGCACTTGACGCCCAGATGCCCTTGTGAGTCTCCTAGGGCATCCCCACCCTTGAGTGGGGGTCTCCCCAGGGCAGAGGTCCTCATCCCCCTGTGGGAGCAACCCACCAACTCCACAGCTCTTGCTGTCTCGCTACTCCCTTCACAACGTGGTGTTTTCTCTTTCTTCCTACAGCCTCTCCATCATGATATGTCATAGACTAATGCTTTCCCTCACGCCATCAATCGTAAAACTCATATGCGAATTCATGTGCACACACAAATGCAAGTAAATGCAATCCTACAACATTGTACTATCCCACACCTGTCCCAGGTTCCATCGACTCTCTATGACTACGTCTCTCAGTCTTAACCTCCTAACTTTGACTTTCTCATTATTCATCAGAAGACACAGGGGAAAGAACGATTCTAGGCGCAGTCGTCTCTCTTCCTATCACACTGCTACTATGGGAGCACATAACATCAGCCTCTGCACCCATTTGCCTGCGTTGAAATGATCACATGAGGACTGCATCTTCCCTGAGCTGATCACTTAGGATAAAGCCTTCTGGTTGTGGCAAGTGCCTCCTTGAGGCCATTTCTCTGTAATGTGCTGGGATGTCAGGTCAAAACTTGGGTAGAAATAGTTGATTCCAAAAGAAAGGGACTATTAAGTGATTATCTGTAGAAAATACAGGTGCTCAAGAAGACCTTTACCTAGGGTGTGGTGGCCAGAAAGGGAGAAAGGGACCAGAGGGTACGTAACATAATTACCTGCTGGCTAAATGTCCTTTGAGATTGTTTTGTTCAGAAACAGTGAAAACAAATATATCTGTCAGTTCTCCCTGCAATATGACGACTTGTGTGTGAGCGTACATGTGTGAGTATGTGTGTGATCTTTGTTTACATTAAGTGACTCTCTTCTCCTCTTCAGTCTTTCATATGACATTCTTGCAAAATATAGAGAGCATTAGACTCTGAGGCCTCTGGAGGACATTTGTCTGGTTTGTCTGACTTTGTGGTCAAGTTATTCCCTTATTCAACAAATGTTTTTTATTTAAATAAGTTTTTCTTAGACATTAAAGGGAAGATTTTGCAACCAAGATGAAAAAATTTTATCCAACTTCCCTGTCTTGCTCAGTAAATCACCCACATTTCCCAGAAGAATTGACAATAAGAATGTTGAGAAAATTGCAAATCCAGGTACTTACTGTTATCAAAGCCAGCATAGGATGCTCTGCAATATACACTATTCCCTGATAACAGATAGATTGCTGCTGCATTTCCCTGGGTTTAAGCTTAAAAAGGGAGTTTCTACGCTGTCTTCCTGTTCCTCCTACAGCCACCACCCTTAATTTCCTATCAAGAGATTAAAAATGCTGGAGCTCAACTTCCTAAGACTCAGGATGTTCTTAGCAGTCGGAGACTGCTGAACTTGACCTTTCCAAGTTTCTGTCTTTAGACATTCAATGGAAATTCATGACTTCTGCAGTACTGCTTCCTTCCTAAATTTTGTTAGTTTTTAAATTTTCTTCCCAGCATCTTTTTAACCTCAGTTGTAGCTGTTTGTACCAGGAATCAAGCCAAAGTATCTGAGTGAAAGCCAGTAATATGATGATTTGAAGAGAAGAGAGTTTCCTACCTCGTGCCTCCCCAAGAGGAGCAAGAGTCACTCGTGGGCATCAGCCCACTGCAGTGTCCACCCTGTGCACACAGAGCCTTTTGCTTTCTTGCTCGGAGCAGAAGGCAGCGCATGTTGCTACCTGACAACCACAGGGGGATTATTCGTTGGCCAAAGGTCATCACTAATAAAGACCTGCTGCTCATCAACGCCTGCAGGGAAAGGATAATAAACTGGGAATTCGGTGATATGAGATAAAGAATCTGCTGTGTCTGGATGTTTCACATTCTACACATCATAGAAATGATATGCTTATAATTAGGTTAATGAATTTGATAGTTTTATAGGTCAGAGTATATTCAATATTGGCATTTTCATGGGATTCAGTCTTGATTGATAACAAATGAGTTCTCTCTGTAAGAACTACGTTCATGATGGCATCCACACCACATCTACAGTCTGCAAGCATCTTTGGCTGCCCACTCACATAAGGCGAATGGGCTTCCAGGTAGCCGAAGGGAGTAGGAGAGGGTTTATCTGCTCTGTCACCAGGATACCTGGCAGTGGACTGAGGAGCCAGGGCATCCTCTCCTGCAGGTAGGTAATGCCGAGGACACAGGGTTAGTTCCATCCTGCATCAGAGGCCATTGATAGTTATGCTGATCTAGGGACATGTTGCTTTGGGGACTCAAAGGATAACAGGCACAGAGAAGCTGTTTTCAGAAGAGCCTAATCTAACAGATTCTATCCCAATGGTGTATGGAGCCATGAAGGGCAGCTTAGGACATGAGAAGCCTGCAGGCAGCCTACAGCCATTGCAAAAAGACCACAGGAGGCGCAGGATATGCCACCAAAGCCTCAACACTAGTTCACCTTGAAAGGACCATTTTTTTTTTGGCTTAAGAACACATAATATTGGTCAACAAAATAGAGAAATGGTGGGCTGGGCTTAGTCACTTCCTCACCAATTAGGTCCTACATACTAAACTTTCATCCTTCAAAGTCCTGTCTTAACTGACATTGGGCCACCGAACCTACTTCACCTGGGAGTCTTGATCTCTCACACTATACATAGAAGTTGTAAATGACAAAATTTAATTTAATTTTTACCCCTTATATCAGAGAATCTAAACCCACTTTGATGAAGTATTTTAGGGTAATGAGTTCTATGACTATGGAAAATTTAAGTGATACCATAGCTAAAATGCAGCATATTAATTTTTCCATTCTATATTCACTCTGCTAGGATTAAAGGGAGTACCATGAATAGATTTAAGGAATTCTCAAGCAGAATTATTATTTGAGACACAATATTGATCAAATCCTTGAAGAAGCTGTGTCAATGAAGCTAGTAAAACGTTGCCAATATTAACATTAACTTATAATCTGTGCTATAGATATGTAAAAAATATTTCATACTCCTACATTTCACAATGAAATTGTAACATAAATTTCAGATTTCCAAGTGTATAAGTATGAGCCTTTGTTTTAATTTATTAATATGTACTTAAATTTTTTTACTGCTGTCATTTTGGTTATTTTTTATTTTCACTCTTGCAAATTTCATTTATGGTTTTGCATAATAAAAATATGTCACATAATTACAATCTCAGTTACAAGAAAATTCTAATCTGCCATTTTACGTTACTTTTAGAGTATATTTTCCCATGTTTCTACAGTGACCTCACTACTCTGACTTTCATAGCTGAATGATTTCCATTAAGCTGATGCTACATAATGCACCTAATCATTCTAAATTTTTGGTTGGTAGGTTGGTTGATTTTCAGCTTCTAGCTACCAGAGCTGTGATCTCTAGGCTTTAATCTCTTCCTCATAATTCACTATGCAGATTTCTAAGCAAATGCTGGGGCACGGGGAAGAAGCAAGGACACTGCGGTGCTCTCCCACTTTCCAAGCTTCACCATCTGCTGGATTGCCATGTCTGGACTTCACGGGCAGTCACGGCCACTCCTCCACCAGCCCCTGTAGTGAACATAAGTCCCTTGCCATGCTGAGGGCAGCGGCAATAGGGGAGCTCTGAGCACCCTGGCTGGGATCCCTGTGTTACATGAACAAGTGGGTCAGCTCCCCTGGGTACTAGGAGAGGGAGAAATACTCTATAGATTAGACATAGGAGAAAAATAGTATAAACTTTCTAAGGATCGAATATTCATAGGATCTGCTCTTTTTCAACAAAGTTAAAAATAAGCACTTTGTTACATGCTACACTGGCTCTTGGCTTCAACTGTTAATAACACACAAACACACACACAAATGCACACACAAACGCGCGGGCGTGCACACACACTCTTCTGATACAGTTCAGAGAATAGGTTCCTTCTATGCCTAAGTTTGAAATGCTCACTCCCTGCTACTTTAATCGCAATGAAGTCAGAAGACAGAGGTGCCTCTGCATCCTAAGACTTTTTCTCTCCCTGGGTTCTGAGTGTGAATGGCTGATGACGTGTTCTTGTGAGGCCAATGTCACAAAAATTAGACTCCTTGTGTTTGTCTTTAAATTTATACTCAATAAGCTAATTAATCAGAAATAGTAAGAAGTTAAGGGTACTAACTATTTACATTTTAACTCTCCCTCAAAATTATTTCAATTGAATTTTGGGTTGCATTTTTCTGATTTAAAAAAAATTAATTTGTGTATTTTGAACAAAATTCAGTTCTTAGAGACCAAAACCACCAATTACATCAAGAAGGTATTTGTTTAAAAGACAGCAAATAAATGTAATTCCAGAAGTTGGATGTGTACATCACACTTAATGGTACAGCCAGGCACAGAGAGACCATGTTCTCAAGAGACATCTATGATTTGTTCACATTACTGTTGAAGATAATGTAAGACTACAGTCAGTGCTGAGATGTGCTTCCCAATGATCCAGTTGCTTACCAACTCATTCATACACTAGGTCAATCAATTACAAGCTGTTTCTGAAATCGTTTAAAATCTTTCATTTCAAATACTTTGTATAATCTGATAAAGTGTTTTTAAAGTGCCACTTTTTGTTGAATCTCTTAATTGCCACATACTGTGTCATTTTGTAAATGTCAATGAATACTTTGTTGAATATGCAAGAGGCAGCTTATATACAATGAAAATCTTGAGTAATATAAAGTTTTTCCATCTCTCCAAATAAATGTCACTATATGAAACAGATACCGGGGAAAGTTTTGAAACATTATCTCATTAGCCATCATCATTATACAAAATGATGGTAGTAAAATCTCAATTTAGGATAATGAGTAGAAAGTATTGTGTATGGTTCTGTAAATCTAGATTTATGCTTTAATTGGCTGAGTTGGGGCATAGAGAGGACAAGAAATTTCCCACCGAGAAATAGGAAATAAGGGAAAAAGGATCACATTTGGGCAGCTAAACTCGTAAGGTTAAAAGTACGTATGCATGATCAGAGACATTCAAATATATTGTATGGTGGTAGAATTGTGTATAAGTGAGAATTTTACAGTAAGCGCATCAACGATTAACTTTGTTGAAGAAAAATATATCAACTGGAAGGAATTTTGTTAGAAATGTATACTAAGGGGAAAACAAGAACTATTTGACAGCAGTCCACCATGACACAGGGAGGAGCTTACTCTGAACCAATACTGACCTTTCCTGTGAAAGGAGAAAGTGAAACTGTTGAGAAAATGGATGTGCATTCTCTTGTAGCCTGCAGGCATTAACCACTCAGTAACCACATCACCCGTCAGCTCCAGCCTGCTCCAGTACGCCAGTTCTGAATCCACACTTGACCCTCAGTCTTCCATGATTGCATCTGTGTGTGGTGTGCCCAAAGGGAAATGAGCCACTGCACTTCTATTGTTATTTTCCCCCATATTATTGATATGTATAATGCATAAATTTTACATTGATCTTGAGCATTTTGTGCATACACAGATCATGGCAAAATTACAAATCTTTCCTTTCTCCCTATTGTTATTTTTTTAAAAGTCAGCGTTGTGCTTAGATATGCCTCCCTTGACTTGTATCAATGAGAACCAGTCTTTCCTATGCCTGGTGAACCATGTTAAGGAGACCACATCACCGTGCTCTGTGCGGTGATTGAAGGAACATGTTCAACATTCCTTTGCACTGTCTCTCTTGGGCAAGCTTGAGATCCCAAAGTTTGCAGTGGCTGCAAAATCAGCAAATTCTATTGACATTTATCACAAATAATTATAAGCACACACAGAACAACAAGGGACCAAGCAATAAGTGTTTGTCTAAAGAGGGTCATTTGATTTCATTTCAAGTGAAATAATCTTCAATTGAATATTTCTTTTATGTTAAGATCATGA
Organism: Ctenodactylus gundi; assembly: GCA_004027205.1. Classification (NCBI taxonomy): domain Eukaryota; kingdom Metazoa; phylum Chordata; class Mammalia; order Rodentia; family Ctenodactylidae; genus Ctenodactylus; species Ctenodactylus gundi. Next base: position 82,320 of record PVKB01003092.1, read on the forward strand.
TAGGTAAAATCACTGCAAATGATGTCTGATAAAATATTGAGGAAGATACAATTCACTACAGAATCTATACTTGCTATTGTTAATATATGTAGATATCACAAGGTTTAGTGATAGCACAATAACAAAGACTATCTTCTGGTCTACCAAAAGTAGAGGTATGATGAGGGGGAAAAAATGGACTTTGAGAGGAAACATTTCAGAGTTTTGGAGAAATGATCTGGCTTTGAAAGGGTAACTGGATGGAGATAGAACAGCACCAAGGTGAAGGTGCAGAGGGAATGCGGTCTCTGCAGACGCGACTATAATGAAGATTCAGGCTAGGATCAAGAAATCTGTCACTTAGATCATTCCAACAGTATCTGTCAGTGACTATGACACAAGAGTCACTATGACACTGGAAACTGTTAACTTCTTAAACTAAGAGTTATGTCCTTAGTGCCTTCCACTAAGACTGACATATAGAAGGTACCACTTTGTTTATGCCACTGTTTCCTTGTGTGCTGCCCATGGTTGACTGTGTCCGATGCAGAAATGACACAGTGAAAGGACAGGCGATATCTGCTAACTGCATGGCAGCCAGGAAGCAGAGGTAAAGATGAGGAGCTGGGGACAAGAGCAGAACTTTCTGAGTCCCAGGTCAGTGACCCACTTCTCAGACTAGGAATTACCCACATAAGGCACAGTCAACTATCAACTCAATCCGCCGATGTGTACATCAACCCTAAGATCCCATCACTTGCGGAAGCTCCACCTCTGAGTGCACATGGATGTTAAGGGACATTTTAGATCCACGTCCATACAGGTATTTGCATGTCTGCGCAAGAGAAACGAGTTGAGAAACAGTCAGTAGGCTTCCATAGTGATCTAGGTCCCTATTATTGAAAGTCTGACCTGAGGTGAGTGGTTCTGACTGATACCAAGAGACAGATATGAATATGAACAGGAGGGAAAACTGGCAGTGTAGCCTAGGGGACATTGGTGGCTGGGTAGTAAACAGGACAATACCAAGGTGTGTAGAGCAATAGTGAATATCCCTGTCAGAATCCCTGGTTTTGAATTGTTGGTCTACCTCTTAATAGCACTGTGAATCAGATAACACTTTGGGGATTCTGTTTCATTATTGATGAAATGGAGATACTACTTTTACTTAGCCCATAGAGTTGCCATGGGTTTTCAGTGATTTAACATTTTTAGAGCACTGGGCCCAGTGTTTGGTCCTTAAGGGAAGCATTGTGAAACTGCCGGAATACTATGGAACTCAAAAGTCATGCTGAGGCCAAACATAAATCTTTTGTTTGGAGACAGTGTCTTGCTCTAGCGTCCAGAATGATCTTGAAGTTATGATGTAGCCCAGGCTGGCCGGCAACTCTCAGCAATACTCCAGCCTCAAGCTCCTGAGAGCTGGAATTGTGGATATACACCACCGTGTTTGGCTTATGTGGTGCTGGGGAATCAAACTGAGCATCTTGTGCTTGCTAGGCAAGTACTCTAACCACTGAGCTACACCCTTAGCCCCACAGCCATAGATCTTTGAACTCACCTGCATTTGAATGCGATGACAGAAGCCATGACAGTAAAAAAACATGGCTCATGGTCAATGTATGCCCTAAGAAGAAAAGTTGTTCACAGAAATGACTCCAACTCAAAGGGAAGGCACTGAAAATGTCAGTTTTAAGACATTCAGAGAAGTCAGAGGGAAAGAAAAGACTGGATTCTCATAGGCCACCAGAGATGAGAGTGTCCAAAAGGAATGTGTAGCTACCACTGGCAAATTCTTAGACAGGTGGCAGTGTTCTTGGACTAAAAAGTGGCCCATAAGGTTAAAGTTTCCACAGATGGATGTTGCTTGCAAATATGGACATGAAGCAGCAGTCTGGTGTTGGTGGGCTGAATCGAATCTACAGTAGGGAATAATGATCACTGTTAACTTTTTGAGAAGTTTGACGATGAAGAGAATAAAAAACAAGATATTCCAAAAGATTGGGAGGATTTATGATCCTTGGTGATTGCTGGTTTCATGTTTTTCATTTACGCATGTGAATTTGAAACATAGGGAAGATGAGTATTTAGGGTAGAAGAAGAAGAAAATGAAACAGTAGGTAGCAACATCAAAGGAAAGGTAAATGAACGAAGTTTCCATCTCCTGTGACTTTAGCATTCAAGAGGGGAGGAGAAGTATCCATTGGTTACACTCCCAGTTAGCTTCCTCTAACCCTCTATTGCTTGTAGAGACAGGGATGTCGATGTATGGCTGTCTGGCTTGGCAACAGGTAAAATGGCTTACGGGAGACCAGTGTCTCAAGTAGAATGTTTAGGTGGGAGCTAGACAGGCCTACGAATGGGATCCATTTAGTGAGAATGGGAAAGTCAAGGTGCTTCCAGCAGAGGAGAGACAAGGCTACAACTGACAGCTTTTCCTTACTACCGTCCTCATCCCGTTAGCAGCCTGGCAGCTCAGTGTGGTGGCAGAGAACGTGGGAACCTAACCCAGATGAGACTGAGCTGGATTCTACCTCTTTATTATTTTTGTAACCTTGCTATTGTTCTATTCCTTTGGAAATAGACTCGGAGACTGAAATCAGTAGCAGAGAAGCTCTCTCAACAAGGTCTCTCAAGACTACAAGGACTATGAAGGAAGTAAGACTAGCAAGAGGGAGAATTTGAGCAGTGCTGTCTCTGAGCAGAGTTAGTTGAGGTGATGACCCCTTGGACTGTGGTGCAGGTCTCAGAAAAGCCAGGCAGGGTAAAAGTCGATAAATGTTTCAGCCAAAGGCATTCATTGGGAGAGTCCTTCACCCCAGGGACGGGTGAGCCTCAGTGTCTGCCATTCTTCTCGGTGTGGAAGCAATAGCCCACTGAGAGAAGTCCACTAATGCAAAAGCCAACATGAATCTCAGAGCACAGTTGCTAGGACTTTCAGGCATTCACTTTCCTTTGTCTGAAGCTGTGAAGAGCACGGGGTTATGGGTGGCTCGGTTATGTCCGTAGACCATGAGCCCATACAGCCAAGCACCATTCTATATGGCTACTCCTCCACTAGGCTGGGGCCTGAGATGCCAATTGAAATACAGGTAGTTTCACTTTTAAAGTAACTCCAACACAAGGCTTGTCAGAATTCTCACCTTCTGGGGAATTTGGATAGTCAGCCAGGACATGCTGACAGTGATTTTAGCAAATTCTAGCAAAGCCTGAAAGCACAGTAAGGAGTTCAGAAAAGCCACAGTGACAACTGCTGCCTTGAGAGGCTCTCCACATTCAGTGAGACACGTGAGTGCACACCAATTATTAAGGACAGCATGAAGATTGTTTCATAGATGCAGTCTCAAAATGTAAACACAACAGATACATTTTATAGCTTCACAGTCCTTTCCTTTAGCAGTACTTACCACTTTCCTTTTCTAGGAATTAGTGTAAGAATCTCAGTTCAGGATTCCCAAGCATTTTGCAGTCTCTTGAGCTTGCAGTGACTACTGTGACTTAGCACTGTTGACTTTATCCAAAGAAAGAGTAATAGAACTTCTGAACTATTATAAGATGTCAGTAATTACCATGGGAAGAAGAAATGACTAATTTTGCCGAACACCAAGATTTGTCTGTAAACTAACATGGCTATCCAGTTCTAAGAGAAACACAATGACTGTCCGATGTCCTTCCTTCAGCAACAGGGCTGCTCTGCAATCAGGAACTCCAGCAACCACAAGTCAGAAGCAATTTTTCAAATAATGACATTTTGAAAACGTATTCTGCAGTAGCAAATCATGGAATGCATTTCATTTGTACATTAATACGGAACAAACCTTTGGTTTGTCATCATGGAAGTTACATTATGAAACTTAACAGTTCCAGAAAAAAAAAATGAACTACATACTATTATGTTCAATATCTTTCACAGCTGACTAGTCTTTCTAGAAACATATGTTAAAATAAATCTACGGCAATCAATGTAATTTCAACATTTTCATCTGATGCAAAAGCAGAGAGAAAGTGAGAATCTCAGAGCAAAACATAAACATAGTGCTTGCTTATTGAATGTTTTTGATTGACACATTTAACATAAACCCATATTTCATATCGTGACTGAACAATGCCAACCACAAAACATTAATGAAAGAGACTCTAAACATTATAGAAACAAATTTAAAAAGAAAGAAAGGAAGGAAGGAAGAAAAACTAGTTTAAAAATTTAAATGCTTTGTTAAAGGTTCAAAGGTAAAATATTACTAAACACTTTCAGAAAAAAAAATTATTTAAAGTCTAAAAGAAAAAATTATGGTTCAGAAAACCCAAAGTATTATAGAAATGTGAACAACTCTTAAAATATACTTCCATAATTATCGCAAAAGACAACATAAACAATGTTGGGGGAAAAATTCGAAGATTTGCCTTAGAAACCTGAAAGCATCTTGCAGCTAGGTTTTTTTAAATCAACGAATGGACTGCACAAACTACTTCAGAAAATCACTTATCAATATTAAATGAAACACGTGGAGTAGTTTTCTTTGTCTTCAACTACAAGAGGCAGGTTCATATTTTCAGTTTCTCTTGTCCCTTACTTAAATCTTGGGCATTCTTTTGAAGAAAACAATATTTTAAAGGGATGCTTAATGGTGGAAAACGATAAATGAGGCAACTGAATTTTAAAACCTTATTTAGACAAAAGAGACATGGGAAATTGTCTGCAGTCCTTTGAATTACAAAAAGAAAACAAAGGAAAAAAAAACAACTGTTGTTGAAGGTCTCTGAGGCAAAGGCCCAACCAGAACTCCATTGAAGGTAGTTAAGGTGTGCACACAGAGGCAGCACTAACGCATCTGCATGAGGAAGGGCCCACACTTCCCGTCATCCTGAAGGCAAATGCAAACCAGGTGTGCAGAAGGACGAGCAGATGCCTCGCTCACAGGCGAGTCTTCTTTATTTCCACTTCACTGGATCTTTGCTGCAGTCTGCAATACTCCCATCTGATGTTTTATGCTAAGCACATCTGTTGCTAGTAGCTGGAAGACAAGCTCTCTCATATACGTGGAAGGCTTTTCTAAGGATCACTTGGAACAACATCACTGCTACTTAGTCTACATAAACGAATTCGAGATTTTTTTTTAACTGATCCTCAAAACAGATTACTGAGAATTACTTCACTCTAGGAGATGTGAATCCCTCTTGTGGATGAAAATCAGAACATATCAAAAAAGCTCAGACTCCAATAATCAGGCACTTATATGCTCCAACCTAAACAGTGAGATCAAAGACAGTCAGGAGGAAAGCACGTTCCTGTCGCTGGAATGAATGAATAACAATTGGGCAGGAGAGGGGGGCTTTCAAAGGAGTTGACTATGAACCGCATTATAAAGTTAAACTCCCATTGCTTTTCATATAGCTAGCCCCCTAACAGCAAAAGGTTAGAGGCGCCGACCTCCCTGTATTCAAAAACCCCAGGTATATTGTCTCTTCCAAAATATGGCCACCTGTCGCTAGTGCCTGTCCAAAGTGTTACACTCTGTGAACAGGGAAGAGAACCGAACAGGGCATTGTTAGCTACAGTCTAGCAAGGCCACGTGGCTGTTCACGTGAATACTCAAGGCTTCAAGCTTCACAATATCAACAAAAGGTGGCCATGAAATGACTACAGCAGTGTAGCCGGTGGCGTCACAGTCAGTTTTTTGCACTTATGACTTAATATTGGGTCTTTTTGTTTACATTTCTTTTGGCTGCAGATGACATCATATACATTAAATATCTAAGGTTTGACAATTTTTATATATTACATGATAAAATAGACTAATTTAACCATTCATGGCATATCATTAATTCTTCCATATTTTTAGGCCATGTTGTTCATCTGTCTTTTTTTTAACAGTTGCATATCTCTAAAATGAAAACACGAATGTACCTGCATGTTAGTGGACATTGGAATGCATAGGGCGCACAGGTCCACTGTACACATCCAAACCACACCTATGACACAAACAAGAGCTTCCCAGGACCCTGATACTGGGACGTGCTCGGCAGTTTAATCTGGCTCTGTTCTTTTTCAGATCCTCTGTTCCATGGAATGCGAGGAGAGGATGAGCTCACAATCGCAGAAGGGTCATTCTAGGGCACATACACGGGGGAGGGTGAGCACGAGGCTGCACATATGCCCCAGTTTAGAAGGGCCTTGGTGGCCACAAGGGGGCCCGTGATGTAAATTACACAGAAGGCGGATCTCAGCAGGCAGAGATGGCAAGGGGCAACAGGGAGCCGTGAGAAGCTTGCCCAGAGAAGGACGGGACTGGGCAGGGTAGGGCAGGCAGCAAGGCAGGGGCCTAGGAGAAGTACCTGGGATGCCTGAAGGTCATGCTGCTGACCCTGGGGATGCAGCCAGGGGTTGGCCTTCCAGCCAGAGCCAAAGACAGCAGAGTATGGTGTCTGATGGTGGTAGCAATGACACAGAGGATACTCCTGGCAAGGCTTGGAGGGCAGACAAAGTCCAGAAGGGCTCCAGTGTCCTTAGCACTATCCAGGAGGAGGAGGAGGAGGAGGAGTTAGATGAGGCCGAAGAGCCACCACCCACACCAGCGGGCACAGAGGACCTTGGGGACTCTGAGGCCACCAGACTCCCTGCTCCTGAGCTTCCCTTTGTCTCCAGGGCCAGGCTGCAGAAGTTCTTCCATTCCTGGCACTTCCAGGTTGCCATCATCTGCCTTGTGATCCTGGATGCCCTGCTGGTGCTTAATGAGCTCATCCCAAGCTCATTTGGAGAAAGAGAACTCACAGCCCTCCACTGGGCCAATGTCACCATCCTGACCTTCTTCACAGGGGAGATTCTCTGTAAGATGCTCATTTTCCACTTGGATTTCTTTCACAACAAGATTGAGGTCCTAGATGCAGTGTTGGTGTTTGTCTTGCTTGTCCTGAATATCACCTTCCTGTCCTGGAGGCCTATGTACAAGGCCCTGGGCCTGTTGATCCTGCTCCGGCTGTGGTGGGTGGCCTGGGTCATCAAAAGGATCATTATCTTCCAGAAGGATTCCAAACAGTATCTCTCAAGACCGAAGAAGTGCCATGGCCAAGCACCAGGACCTTGAGTTCAGTTGCCTGAGAAGGAACAAGGGCTGGGAAGACACAGCCAGCTATTGAGATGATAACATGACCTCCTTGTCTGGAGTAGCTGAATGTCACAGGTCCCACTCCCATAGACCCTCATATAGTGGTCTTGCCGTCATGGGTTCTGGACAAACTCAGCCTTCTAGAAGGGTGTTTCCTTTGCCTCAGAGAGCTTGAGACCCTTGCTCCCCTGTCTGCATAACAACAAATGTGTTATGAACTCTAGTTTCTCATATTGGACTCTTCACTGTTGATTAAAACTGAACAAACATGGACAATTATGAATTGTATGTAAAATATAATCTCTTCAAATGTAGGATTTTCATATTTCACATGTTGATGGTAAGCCATCATATCTTGTCTATGCGCATTCTGAAAGATAAAAGTGTGATTTCTAAGCTGCTCTAACCAATTCCCTGGGAAGGCCCATGAGGCCTACAATGTTGGAGAATTTAAGTGACAGAACTTCAGAAATTCTTCAAGCTTCAAAACAAAACAATTCTGAGGTAAGTCATTCATTGTAATAAACTAACATTTTGTATGTGCTTTAATTGTAACATTTATTTCTCAAAACAGCATCAGTTAAAAATGTTGTCCAGGTAGCGAACTCATTCAGTTCTAGTGTCAATCATTCCTGCTCACTGTGACAAAATACTGTACCTGAGACTAACAGCATAATAGAGGAAAAGGTTTACGCTGCTCACTGTCTCAGCCCAGGGTTGCCTCGCCTATTACCCTGAGTCAGGAACAGCATAGCACACCTCAATATTGACCACATGGCAGAGGAAATCAGTTCACCTTTGCTTCAGCCAGGAAGCTAAGAGAATCCCCACAATGGGCAGGGTGACAATACTCCTTCTAAGATGCCATCAAGGCCCAGCTTCCTTCCAAAGTGTCCCATCTCTCTAAGGTTCCCAAACCCTGTGGTAGAACTCTCTCGGGGATGAAGCCTCTCCTTGCGGGCCCTTAGGGGGTGTTCCAGGTCCAGTCTAAGCACTTCCACTGGAAGAACATGTTCCCTCTCCCCTCCTGGCCCTTTGTATAGGATCTCAACACTTTTCCAGTCCCAGGACTCAAAGAAGGAAGGGGACTAACTCCAGGCTACTTCTAACTACAGTCTTCCTCTATACAGCCTGGGAAATCTTCTAAGTAGATAGATGCCTGTGAGATTAGTGTTGTTTTGGTTTTGTTTTGTTGTTCTGGCTTTAGAATGGTGTATTTCACATAACATGTTTTCACTGATAAACCCGACAAAGAGATCTTGTATTAAGTGGTTTCTATCTAAATTATTATACATAATATATATATATATATATATATATATATATATATATATATATCACAAACTACTACAAGTACTCACAGCTCTTTAGAGAACATTTAGTGTAATCATTGTCCTATCTTTATTTCAATGGATAACATGGTCATTCAGAAACTGATTTTGTCTTTTAACTTATTCACAACTCTACAAAAACAGTTTATCAGAATCTTTGGAGCAGACATAGCCTCATACTTTAAATGACATTATGATTAACTTTCATTCTATAATGTTTCAGCACCCTGAAACTAGCTTTCCAAAGCCTAACTTTATATTAGGCTGCCTTGGCTTTGCTGCACAATTATCCATGAAATCACCAGGGTTGCCCAGAACCCCTCGAAAAGACGTAAGTAAAAGAGATCATACTTGGAAAGAAGTTACAGAAGGTCTCATGATTTTTTAGATGTTACCTCTATGGGCTGAAGCAGCCATAAAAGTTTGGGCAGAAAAAAGTGTAAGTGAAAGAGGAAAACTTTGAATACTAAATCGTTCAACTGTCAGCCGTTGTGAGAACTTGTCTGTGGTGCCACTCACCCAAGTGCCCTTGTGCATAGTACAGAATGTCCCTGCGGCCCTCATAATCCAGCGCTGATGTCAAGGTTGCCTTCAGTCTTGTTGTTTGGCCAGACACAATAAATGCATTATATGCAGATATTGAGGTGAGTCAAAAGCTACTTCCACATGTGTATGATGCTTAATAGACATGAATATAATAGAATTTCTTTCACATCAAATTGAAGCCACATTTCCTTGCAGAAACAGTCAGAAGAATGCAGATTTCTTTCGAAGCAAAGCAATTATAATCTATGGTCTCCTATTTCCCTGCAATTTTCTACTTAAAGTGAAGTAAATTATAACTTTGTCCCTCTGTAGTATTAATAAGCCCTCATGATCAACAATAAGGGTATGTCATTACATACATCTATAAAAAGTTTCCATATATCTACAGTGAAGATTGTATTTCCAGTTATTTAAAGGGGTTTCTGTTTCTAAATCAATTCAAGGATTTCTAAAATATCAAATTAGATAATATCATGTTATTCATCAAAGATGATTCAGAGACCACCCTCCAGTTTAATATAATTCAGTTTAATACAGATGATGCAAAATTCTTTATCCAAATATCAACTACTTTTCAGGGTCAGGGAGAGGTGTGTGACTCAGCAGTTAAAGTACTTACTTAACAAATACAAAGCCGTGGTTTGATTCTTTCAGCACCACTTAAACTGGGTATGACGGCGTATATCTGTAAACCCAGCACTCAAGAGGCTGAGGCAGAGGGATTACCTGGGATATACTGAGCTCAGGACCAGCCTGGACCAAAGAATGAGACCCTGTCTCAAAAACAAACAAACAGCAGAAAAAGAAAACCAAAAAATGAAAGAAGAAAACAAATACATTTCAATATATTTCAAATTTGTATTTAGAGCTGACTTTTTCAAGCTCCTAGTAATCAGTGTGATTTAATTTTTGATGTATGAAATAGCTGTAGTTCAAATAGGCTAGTGGGAACTTTCTGTATTCTGTGAAAGACAAAACTACATCAAAAGACTTTGTTTTAGTGAATTATGGGTTAATATAAGAGCTCATTTTACCAACTCAAACACTGTGCTGTATTCCTCCCATCCCACAGAAGAAGGACAATTCATTATTATACAATTTTTAAAACTCTGCTTCAATAAATGTGCAGGATTAATGACCCAATGCATTGGATACTTGATTTCTCTGCAATATTTTAAGGGCAGTCTACACTGCCCTGAAGTTTTCTTCAGACACTCATCTATGAACAATACAGAAAGGCATCTAGGCTTTGTTGAGTAAGCAGAATATCATGTGGGAGCTTCAGAACAGATTTTTGTGTGAACACAGTCCACATTACACTTCCTTCACGCATGTATACACTCTCACACCTTCATGACATCATTTTTTACACAATGCCATTAGTAGATTGTGTGAGAAGATCAACAGATTCACTGAGTAGCCACAGCCACACTAACTAGTAAAACCTGATGAGTTCTCTCAAATTCCACCACTTTGGAACACAGAGCTTAACTCTGCCTGTCAAAACACACAACTAGTAGTAACACTCTGAAGTCTACAGATCTGTTAGTGATCGTGGCACCTGTTGTTATAGTGAATTGCAAACATTTAGCTACTCATGTTAAACACTGTGGTTGTGTTAAGGATTATCGCATGGAAGCTTGGGAAGGAGATCTAAACGGCCAGTACTTAGAGACCAGGGTGCAAACACAATAAGATGTTGAAACAAACTATTTAGGGGAGATGCGTCAGTAACTTTATGGAAAAGCTTAAAAATAGGAAAGGTGTGATTTTAAGTCTGTCATGAATAACTCTACTGTTCTTTTATTCTTTTTTAAAAATTCTATTTAAAAGACTATAAGCAGTATTGCTAATTTAAAGTCAACACAGGGCTTTTACAAAACGTAATTTTGTAGTCGTAAAATACAGATGCCACTTTAAAAGTTGGGCAAAGCCTACAATAATAAAATTTTTTAAATGATGACAAATAATGTCAACAGGGTCACAAGGAATATGACAAGGGAATGACAACGTCATAAGAGAAATTAGAATGAAATCTTTAGCTGAGTAGCAGCTGGGAAACCCAACTTTAATATTAATGCTACAGTCTTGATGCACGTTTCATCTCCAGGCCCCAGGGTGCACACAAAGGACACGGTTAGCTGGTTACCATTACAGCTTGGTGTCACACCCCGTGTCAGGGACAGGGGCTCAATCCATATTGTGAGTCTCCTGGGGAGGATGCCCATCTCCTACCCTAGAACACGCTGTAGAGGAAAAGACACAACCCATCGAGCCATCGAGCTCCCAGATCCTCCTGGGGAACGCTCCTTAATCATGGGTTCTGCTCCCAGCTAAGATAACCAGATTATAGGGACTCCATGCTAAACTTCAAACCTAGTGGAAATAAAATTCATGTAATAGAATTACTAGGGTTATGTTCCTTTGTTACTGAAAATCTCTGCTCAAAAAGAAGTCTCACTGTGGAAGCACTCATGACGTACGTGAGTGCTTCTGTATTCTCTCCTGAGTTAAACTCCAGTGGAGACACACACATAGTGGACACACACACACACACACACACACACACAGAGAGAGAGAGAGAGAGAGAGAGAGAGAGAGAGAGAGAGAGAGAGAGAGATCACGTCCTTAGGAGACACCAGATCATGGACTTTACAAGAAGCAGGCACCCAGGAGCCCGGAGCATGACAGCCCCTCTGCAGCCTGTCCCTCCCCTCACCCCCATCCGTGGCCAACCTCCCATCCACGTGGCCGTTGTACAGCTGTCGTGCTCCAAGGCTGGGGAGGCTGCGCAGAAGTACTAAAGAACCCACAGAAGATGAGAAGGTGAATGAGGATGGGTTGTTTCTGGTTTGAATTAATAGAAACCTCGTAGAGGATGATTTCTCCCACCTGGGCCTGTATCTATGCCACTTATTCCAATGTGGAAGCAATCTGAACTGCTGTAAACAGAGGGAGAAAAAAAAGAAAGTATACTATGACCAAGTAATAAAAACAGTTCATTCTGGTTTACTCAAAAATATGAAGAACAAAAGCAAGAAATCCAAGCATCCCTGTCACCCTGTTCCCTGGCCTCTAGTGACACACGCCATCTGGTTCTGTTTTGCCTCCTTTTTCCCCCCTCCATTCATTAGTTAATCTTTTCTTATTCTCTTGGGTTGCTGATCCTATGGACAGATGGCCTGTTCCATGTCCCTGGACACAATGTTCCTGCTCAGACTTGACAGGCGACGTGAAACTGGTGTACTCCAATGCTGTTTCACACACTCTGTGACCTCACTTCTCAACTTGAGGACCACTGGTCACATGTGAGCCCCACTCTGCGCTCAGATGCCCAGGCTCACAGTGACAACCCAGAAGAGCATTTCCTGTTGCTATGTTACCATCAGAGTATGGCTGTCCCATACAATTCATCCTTTGTCACTCTGTTCCTTCCAAAGTGGGGAATCTTAATATTCATCTTGGCAGAATTCCCAAAATGTCTTTTGACGAAATGATTATTTTTCCAGGTTAACAAATAGAAAGTTTATATATTTGAAGCCCAAATTTAACAACAAAAACTTTTAAACAGGCTAGAGTTTTCAAAAATATGACTTCAACCTAGTTCCATTTTAGTCAGTGTCATCTACAGAATTATATACTTTTGAAGAAAGAAATTTTCATAATTCTAGGGGTTGAATTAAAATTTTTCTATTGGGATTGATTAATTTCAATTAAAAAATCAGAAAAAAATGAAAACCTCTTTAGAAGAAGTAAAATCTAGAATCATCTTAGGTTGTGTACAAACTGTACACAAGATTGCTGTGGGATCCAACATGGATAATCCCTTCAGCTGAAGCCAAAGGATCGCATGTTTGAGGGCAGCCTACATGACAGAGTAAGTCCTGCTTCAAAAAATAAATGCCATAGAACTTTATGTAACTTTCACAAAAACTGTAAGAACAAAATTTGGCATTTGAAATGTGGAGAGATTATGAAACTCACACAATGCTGGAAGTAAATCAAAATGGTAAATTCTGCCATAATTTAAAATTCTAGTTCACTATTTTAAGACTTGGATTTCAAATGTTCCCAAAAACTCATGTGTCACAGGCTTGTTCTCCAGTGCAACCATGTTCAGTGGTGGGAAGAGATTAGTCATGAGAGCTCTGTCCTCCATGGACTAACCCACGGTTGTGAGCACAGCTGATGACACTATTGGGAGTGACATGCGCCTTAAAGGGAGGACCTAGGTGGAGAAAGCAGGCCCCAGAAGGGCTTATCTCATCATGGCTTCTTGCTGTTGGTCTCCTCCTCCCACGTCCTCTCCTTCCTCTTTCTTTCTCCTTCGTGACACCATGGGGTGAGCAGTTTTCCTTCACTGTGCCCTTCTACCATGACGTTTCTGCCTCATCACCATTCTAAAGGCAATGGAGCCAATCCAATCACCATGGACTGAAACCTCTGACACCAAGAGCCAACATGAGCCTTTCTTCCTCTAAATTGTCTTTCTCTGATATTTCGTCATGGAAATGGAAATCTGACTAATGCAACCAGAAATGCTTTGATCATGGGCTGTGGTCGGCTTGGCTTCCAGCCACTTTTCCTTGCTTGGACAGTAGCATTGTGTTAATTCACTTCCATAAGCTCTTACGTTCACAACCTTTGTGCCATCATCTCCAGGATCTGCCCTAGCCCCAGTACAGCAAAAGAATGGGACAGAAATAATGCAGCATAGACTGGGGGGCCATTTCCTTCTGAAGGCTTCTGTTTAGATTCATGAGGTATTCATGTCTCACAACAGATGCATAAGAACTTCTACCAAACTGAGACCACTGTGCTCTAAGAAAACCCAGGGTGGGCAAGCTCAAAGACCATGTGGAAGTGGAGCTTTTGTGTTCTGGATTCTGGCTGTGTGGATGAAAAGAATCTCATGAGACGTTTCAGATCCGGCACATCATAAAGAGGCTTGGGGAGAGAACACTAAGGCTCATGACCACGCTCATTTGTCTTATCATCCACAGCCATTCGATCTCCTTTCCCTAAGACCTCAAGCACCATACCTGATGCAGTCTGCCTTAGTTAACCCACAGAGTTTTGATCGAAACAAAGTAGTTCTTGCTTTACGCTACTAAGTGCTACGGTAGTTGGTTATGTAGCAATAAATAGCAGGACAAAATTTGGTTCCTACATATGAGGGATGCCTATGGGATATATATAATTGTGAAATATATATAGAGATATAAGAATAGAATGTGTCATGTTTTTCTCTATCTTATATTCTTTTGTTTTCTATAATACTTCCAAAGCTAACTCTCAGTCCCAGTCAGCTCTCTTCCTACACCCATCACTCCTACTAAAATATGACATGTTGAGAAGCAATAATTTTGTATTATTTAGGTAGATATAGATCCTTAAGGCAGTTTTTTCCTATATTAACAACAATCATTTAGTTTTGCCTTCCACAAATTATTCTAGTATGTGTTACTAGAAAATCTGTATAGGTCACATACCTAACGTTGTAAGTAGAAAAACCTGTGTGAGTTGGTATCTTGTTACAATGTTGCTATAACCAGCTTGTATTAAGTTTAACCACTAAAATGGACATCCACCCATTACTAAAGACAATATGATGGTTGGAGCTGTCTTAGTTTACTTTTTTATCACTGTGAAAAAATAGCCTATATACAGAAGAAAATTTTATTTTTATTCAGTTTCAGAAGGTCACAGTCATTGGCTACAGAAGAAGCATGTTAGGATGCAGAGGTGGAGACAGCTCCTCACGGCATGGCAGATGGCAGCCAAGTCTGAAAGGAAGGGCAGAACAAACACACACCCCTCCAAATCAAGCCCCAAGCATCTGCCCCTTCTAGCCAAGTCCCGCGCCTCAGCAGTACACAATGTCCATAGGTTTACGAAGCTTTTGAGGGTTACTCTAGATCTAACCACAACAGAGCCTATTAAAAGTCAATGACCGCTGGGTAGGTTTAATCTAGGTAAGCAATACAGAGAACTATTTTATCACTACTGATGGTGATATAGTGCTGATGTTAGTGCAGTATTCTGATAAGTCAGCATTAGGCTTATTTAGATAGGTATACTGATGGTGTAAACTGTGCCTTTTAATGTTTAGAGTAGAATAGTTGCCTTATTAAATTGGTTATTAGACTCTGTCAAAAATTTGTTGGTCTTAGATTATATTATTGTAGATGTTTATTCAGTTGTGGATGACGACATAGATACTTATCTTGATTTTTTTATACCTTGTCCATAGACCACGTGCAGTTCTACTGTTTGTTCCTCCTTCACCAAAAAGCGGAGATTAAGTAGCCAGCAGGACTTTGGTCAGTGGGAAGACTCCCAAAATTAATAGCTCATTAAACGCAAAACAGACCTGAATCTGACCTAATATCTGAACCAACTGAAGGAGATTCCAAGGAAAGAAAGAGTGTAGCAAAAAGATCTGCATAATAGAGACAGATTCTATTAACACTGCATGACCTACAACCTACATCAGTAGCATCATGGGGAGGCAAGGCAATAATCATGGCAAAGAGGCACAAGTCCCCAGAAGCTGATACCAAGTATCCTGAAGTGGCAGAAGCTACAGGAAATGAGTCAAAAAAACAAGCGACCCTGTGGCCAAAGGGCTCAAAAAAGATACTCTCAAACAAATGTGAGAGTTCAAAGAGGTGTAATCAAATAAACAATAGTCTTAATAGATGAAAAGCTTAGTGATTATGAAGAAGACAGCGACGACAAGACAAAAGAGGAAGAAATAAAGCAACACATCAGTAGAGAAATGAAAGACTGAAAGCTTCCAAGTGAACTTCAGGATGTGAAAAACTCATATGAGAATATGAGGAATTGGACTGAGCAATATTAGGTAGGTTATAGGATATTGTAGACTAGACTGACAAACTGGACCATGTGGCCGGTGATGATCAAAAAACAAGAAGACAAAAAGACACTAGATGCAACAGCTGATGGATGACTCAAAGAAAAACAACCGCAGCGTTGTGGGAGTGAAAAACAAAGTGGAGGACAGTGCAAAAGGTATAAAGGATATATTTAATAAATTATAGAAGAAAAATCCCCAAATTTAGGAAAGTAAATTAACATTAAACTACTTTGGTCATATAGAACACCAAATAACCTTGACTAGAAAAAGGTATGTCCATGACACGTTACAATCAAAATCCTAGATAATTAGCACAAGGGGAGAATACCAAAAGCTGCAAGAGAAAACAGAAAGTGACCTACAAAGGCAAACCCATCAGAATAGCTGCAAACTTCTCAGTGCAATCTAAAGACCATCAGATCACGGAGCAGTATCATCCAAGTGCTAAGATGACATACGTGCCAACATAGGCTGTTGTAACCAGCAGAATTATTCTTCAAATAGAGAGGAAAGCTACATCCCTTTCATGACAAATAAAAGCTAAAAAAATTCCACAGGACAAGCATTGCAGAAAATACTTAAAGCATTCTTAGAGACAGAAAGACTAACACTACCAAAGATCTCAGAGAAAACAAACAATGAAGAGAGAAAAATGAACTAACAGTAGCATAGAGCAAATGACCAATACTGAAACATCATGGAGATGACAGGGAGAAGCCAATATATCACTATAATCATGCTCAATGTTTGTGGTCTCAACTCTTCCATCAAAAGTCACATATTGGCTGATTGGATCAAAAAACGAAATCAACAATTTAGTGACCGCAAGAAATTCACTTCATCTGTCAAGAAACATATAAACTGAGAATAGAACGATATAAAGCAATACTTCAGAAACACTGATGTCTTTGATCTCTGATTATTGGGTTTTGAAAATTCAACTTTAATCATTGCAATTTTTAATGTATAGAATTAAAATTGTTCATTTTTAAAATTAAAGCCATTATTTTTCTTGTCTGTTACCCTAAGGTATTTGACAATTCACTTTTTCTGTTAATATAAAACAGTATCTTTTTGTCTTAATTCTTAATCCCATCAGATTGATACAGCAAAAGACTGTAAACTGTGTAATTTAAAAGCAACAGAAAATTTCCCCTAATTTAGAGACTGAGAAGTCCAACAACAAGCTGTCAAGAGATTTGGTGTCTGTGTCCCAGACAGTATCATCCTAGTACATCTACCCGGTAGAAATGTCACACTGGCTCTTTATAAGCGACGTTATAATCCCAATGGTGAGGACACTACCCTTAGGTTACCCTCTCCTCCCAAAAACCTGCCTCTAATTCCCATCATCTTGGGATTTAGAATTTCATATTATAAAACCTGAAAGGATACAACTGTTCATGTGGAACCTGAGTGGTTTAATTACAAAAGCATAAATATTAAACATAAAATTTTTGAAATATACAAACTAGTTAAGTTTAAATAGACCAGAAAAAAGACTAATTCTTATCACTTAATCTTCCTGAACTAACTAAATTTTGAAAACTCAAACTTTTTCAATATTTTAAGATTAATGAAAAATTGGTACTCAGAATATATGAAATGAATTTTAAAGTAAAAATAAACTTATGTCTCATACCAAAGAATTATTTTAAAAAAAACAAAATTTTGATTCTTTTCATCCAGAATACATAATTTTTGCATATATCATAGGAAAAATATAAGACAAAAGTTTTGTTCATTTAAAACTCATATGAGAGCACAGGTTCTTGTTATAAAGCACATGAGATAAATGCAAACACAAACAAGTGATTACAGCAAATGGAAAACCTTCTGCATAGCAAAAGAGCACAGAGAGAGGAGAAAGCCTAGGGAATGTAAGGAAATATTTGCAAAGTACTCATTTGGAAAGGGGTCCAGGAGGACGTCCAGAGATCAGGTGCAATTTTAAACACTCAATAACAAAGAAACCAAACCAAAAAAAAAAAAAAAAATCAATTAAAAGGTGAGAAACAGATTCAAGTAAATGTTTCTCAAAACAAAACATGCAAGTGGTTAACAGATCCATGAGTGCTGCTCCCACGTCACTAACCATCAGAGAAATGCAAATGGAAACCAGGAGTTGTCACCTCCCTGGGGAGCCCTGGCTTCTAGTGTCCTAACTGAAAGACTGAAGATAGCCAGTGGTGGGAGGGGAAAAAAGGAAACTCGCACCCCGCCAGGGAGAACATAAATTAGTGGAGCCATGGTTCAAAACAAAACAGCATGGAGGATCCTGGGGGGGGGGGGGGGGGGGGGGGTCGAGTTGCCATGTTGTCCAGCAGTGCCCGGCCTCCTGGTACGCATCCAGAAGACATCAGATCAGTATGACAAGGAGAAACCTGCAAGCAGCTGTTCCAGGCAAGAAAGGAAACCGTCAGTGCCCCGCGGGGGGTGAAAGAGGAAACGCGGGTGCAATTAGGCCTTAGAAACAGTGAAATCCCGTCATTTGCGGCAACATGCAAGAAAGTGGAGATCATTTTGTTAAGGAAAAAGAACCCTACCCGAGAAGAGCAAGTACTGTATGATCCCATCATATGGGAGATGGAAAACAGTTCATCTTAGGTTAGTTGAGGGTAAAAGGACTATGAGCAGAGAGAGGGGAGCGAGTTACCGTGCGTGGTGGGAAGGCTTGACCTGTGGGTGGGTGACAGTTAGAATGGAGCGAAGCTCTGCAGAGCCACAGCGTGGAAAGGGGTAGAGAAAGCAGTGTGTTGTCTACTATTAAAAGCTACAAGAAAGGTGTTGGGAAGTTTCCATCACAAGTAAATGACTGGTTTGAGAGGATGGATACACTGAGCCAATTTGGGCATCATGTAATACAACACCAGGTGATGTGAAGTTCATACGCGCAGATGTGTTTTTCTCTACCAGTTAAAATATTTTTAAAATCCTGATGCTAAGAGAACTGGAAAGATATAGAGACATATCCACAGTGCATTTGCCTAAGACAGACGTGATACTCAACAGACAGCATGAATTTTTTAAAGTTAATGAGGAAATAACCGAATAGAAAAAATAGGCATATTTACACAAGTTACTCACAGAAGAAAATGGCCAAAAGAATAATAAATCTGAGAAAAATGCATTCAATATTTGTAGACACCAGGGAAATACAAAAATAAAAATAGCAGGGCCAAACTGCTGCACACCTACGGGAATGGCTAATGTTTAGATTTAGGAATCGTAAACAAAATACTGAGACTACCAAATGTTGCCAGGAATGTAGAGCAACTGTTGATCTTTTTAAAGACTTGAAAAATTTTAAATTGCATTTACTTTTATCTGGTGCATAAATACAGAAATTGCACACATTGAAGGAGGTGTTATGTGGTAGCAAAGTGATATTCTATAAGCTGACAAAAAAATGTAAGACAATACAAACAGTTTTTAATAATCTTTGCAATGCATACTAGAGCAGATTATTTATGTATACCATAATCCAGAAATTTTGTTCCTAGCTTTATGCTCAATAGCAACGGATATTATAACTTCCAAAAGAAAAAATTCAAGTTGATGGTAACAGTACACCTTTTTTTGGGGGGAAGGGCAGCTGACGGTTTTAACCCAGAGGTTTTGTACATGCTATGCACACATTCTGCTATTAAGTTACACCCATCTTCATATTCTCATATTATTTTTAGTAATAATTAGAAAAAATATGAAATGCATTAACAACAGAATGGTAAAAGGGCAGCAGATTGAGACAGTAAAGTACCAAATGGCAAGGCCACTAAACCAACTGTGTGTTGTTTACCATCTCATTTTTAACACAGGGAGATGAATGAATCTTGGAAATATATTGCTGAACAAAAGATGAGAAGCCCAAAATAGTACAGCCTACCAGACGCTGTTCACTGAAATTTGACACCAAGCTTAATAATTTATTAGCGACGTGCTAGTGATCACTTCAGGACATGTGAAGTTGGAAGAACAAGAAAGGGATCTGGGGGTGAAAATAGGACCCTATTTCTAGAATTCAGTAAAGGCTACATGGGTGTGATTAGTTGATGAATATTCATGGAGCTGTCCACCTAAATTTTGTAGAAAATGCTATTGCCGCTATGAAATGATTTGTGGTCCCTGGCAGGTGAGCCACAGACAACACACCCCGTGAGGTCTGAACGGTTAGCATAGACTTGCTGCTATCTGCATTTTTTAAACTCTGCATCTGTTCTCTACACAGGATGTACTAGTATTTTATATATGTAGTCCAGTGATAGAATTTGGTAGTTCAGACTGAAAAGCATATTGTCCACATAAAAATATAGAATACTGTATATTTTTCTCTTCAAAGAAAGAGTATTTTAAACATTTCTCATGTGTTTATCTATTATCAACAATATACCTTAGGTATATAAATTAAATGAACCCTGATAA
This sequence comes from Ctenodactylus gundi, assembly GCA_004027205.1. Lineage (NCBI taxonomy): Eukaryota > Metazoa > Chordata > Mammalia > Rodentia > Ctenodactylidae > Ctenodactylus > Ctenodactylus gundi. Next base: position 102,584 of record PVKB01003092.1, read on the forward strand.
GCCACTATTTCTTCTTAGACATGTAATAATCACTCACATTAAGATCTAAAATTGCAATTAATAAGCTGTAAGCTATGTTGATAGGCTATATAACAAACAGATCAAAGACCACCCCCCCACACCCAAAGTTCAGAGGACTGTTGTGGTTAAAATGTCAAATTAGCTTTGAAGGATCCAGGTGTGTATAACATGGCACAGATCCATAATTTTCTTTTTGCTTTACATAGAAGATCAATCAATATTTTGGGGTTGTTTCCATGGAAAATGGGTTTATTTAAAGTATTTATTGTGAATTTTTAAAACAAATATGAGTTTCAAAGTATCTAATAAAATGCATATGAATTTTGGACCAGGCTTTGATTTACCACAAACTTGTCAGGAAAAAATTAAAAGGGACTTAAGTATTTCTGGCAAGAAATGAAGGCAGAAGAAATTCTTTTTCTGAAATTATTTTACTGTAACTGTCTTAAGATAAAATGATCATTAAATGTATTGCAATTAATCTATATCATTGTTGACACCAGTAAAGAAAAAAATGTATTTTTCCTTATTGCAACCACTATCCATTTGGCAGAAGATAATTTCTTGAAACATTCACAATCTGTAAGTTATTTTCAGTAATTGTACAGTGGTATATATATTTTTATAATACAGTCAAGGGCTACATAACAACCTTTCAGTCAGCTTCATAGCACACATATGACAATGACAGTACCATGTAGCCAGGATGAGTAGTAGGCTATACAACAGACTGTGCGTAAGCACCCTCTGTGACGTTGGCATAGTAACAAAGTCACCTACTAATTTATCTGTTAAGACAGATCCACACCATTAGGGGTTGCCTGCCTGGCCACAAATTCAGGAACTGTGGAGCAGGACTCAAATATAAATGGTGAACATCAGTAATGGAACATATGCCTCTTTGTGCGTAAAATATGTTTATTCTATTTCAGTTGGGGAAAGAGTAGCCTGATTTGATAAAGTTGTTTATGAAACAAGGTGTTGCTCAAACACATTTGGATAAAATTCTGCTGTATCTGAATTTCAAATATACCAAGGTATTTCAAGTTTAACTCTTTAAATATATAATTGTGTGGCATAGGTTTTTTTTTTTTTTTAATCCATGAGCAATTACCAAAACACCAAAGAATTTGTTACAAGGATGTTTTTCTTCTAACTTTTCTTTCATCTTTTAAGTTTCAACAATATAGACTTTCTGGATCCAAGAAAAGGCAGATTTACATTTCTCTGTAGTATGTAAATGACAAATAGGGAATATTAAGTGTATTTAGAAGTGTTTAGAGAAGGCCGACAGGGGCTGACTGGGAGTGATTTAACGATTTATAAGATTAAAGTGATCTGAAGAGCTTAATACTCTGAATTAGAGAGTGGAATTCAATAAAAAAAAAAAAATGCTTGGTCCTGCTCAGATGTAGCATCTTGCACTTCTTGATGTTAAACAATCTTTAGCTTCACCATTATAAAATCATGAATGTTTGGATACTCAAATGATTTTTTCCAAATTCCCCCAGCTCCTGCTGTCCATATATTTTACAGTATCATGTCTTGAGTATCCTTAATGGTAAAACTGGCACAGAATTCACACACCTTCGTCACTACAAGGAGCTGAGAGAGACAATTAAAGTAAATATTTATCAAAGACATTTGAAGTGAAATAGCATTGTGTTATTTCTAGTATAAACGAAATCTATTTATGGCTTTCAAAGACTAGCTGGAATGTGCATTGAAGATAACAAAACAAGCTACTGTCAGGAGCAAAACTGCCACACAAAAGCCATATCCTCATCAGGCCTTTAGGATGAGGAAGCCTCCTTATCAATCTCATCAGGGCCTCACACCACACACACACTGATACACAGAACGCCCATCAGAAATGGACTGTCTCCGTGGCAGGCGATCCACTGGAAGTGGGCGACTGTGCGTTTTGACAGTCTACCGCTAGGGTCATGGGTTGCCACTCACAGAGAGACTGCTCTCATTGGGCTGTCTAGAATCTACATTTTTGACTTTTAGGAAAGGCCTGGTTATCTTCAACTTGCCAGCTTCCCTGTACTGTGTGATCCATTTAGCACCTTGATGCCAGTAAGGCAGGACACAGCCTATGCCAGTGAAGCACAGGAGCGTTGTGACCATCACAGCAGGCTCAGACTACACACCGCCCTGAGGGTTGAAAATGGGTCTGCTCACACTTTAAATGCCTAAGATTAGAAATTGAACAAACAATGCACCTTAAATTTTTCAGAAGATTGATACTTCAAGTATAAACAGATCACAACTATCTCATGGAACTTAAAATGAAAACCAAAGTGAACCAGGGGGGTAGGGTGGGAAGGGAGGGATGGAGGGGTTGGGGTGGGGGACAAAGGAGAGTGGGAAAGTCCTTGTCACCTTGACAAGATGCGTATGTGTACAAAATGCTCAACTTCATTGTAAACCTCAAATTTTGCACTTATACCTATCAATAAAATAAGGGAAAAATACCTTTATAATGTCATGCTTTTCTTTAGCTTACTTTTTCCCTTGTTTGCTCCTATGAGTCACAAAGCCAAGACAGCTGATTCTTTTCCAGCTCTTGACCTCATGATAAGATCGGTTGTCTTCTCTAGAGGTTCCTAAACCAATGGACTCAAGATTCCATACCGACTTTGTACACATGCCATACATTCAAGTCTCCAAAGTTGCATTACTCCTATGACTGAAATTCAGAATCTGTACACAATTACAATTAATGAAATCAGCTAAGCACATGTCAAATCCTTGATGCGTTCAGCTACATGTGAATCAAAAGCTTACCTAGTCTAATGCCTCTCAAAAATTCATGAGAAAATTATTTACAAATCATCATAAAGAGACAATATTATCTCTTAAATAATCACTATAATAAAAAATCTAAAAGCAGAATTGAAGATGGTTATTATCACAGTGCTTTATGAACTATGACACCCATCCATGAGGTTTATGAAGAAACAGGTGAACAGAGAGCTCTAGGTATAATTGGTGAAAGATTTCAATTAAAATCTAATTTACCAGTAAAGAGATCACAAGAAGTCCACGCATGTGCATGCAGACACACACACACTTAATTAGATAGATGTGGCGTAATACACATAACATATTTTTCATTTCTGGTATCACGTACACAGAAAGGGTAAATCACCATGAGATAAATACATAGGTGTTTAACTTACAAATCATATCATCTTGCTTTATATTAGCTCTACTTCTGCTCATCTAAGTAATTAGTGGGGACACATGGCAATGACAATAATAATGATAAACAGATAGATGTAGATTTTACTTCCTGTCCCCTGATTCCCTTTTGGGACATTGAGTGGCACAAGTTTGTTTCTGCATTTGATCCATGTTAGGATCTGACCGAGAATTGATTTGGCCAATAGAGCTTTAGCTAGGATGACTTTGACAGAGACCTCACACATGCTGAGTGTGAAGGCTGGGAAGGTGTAGCCTCTGGTGCTTGCTGAGGGGCAGGACTCAAACAGAGAGCTGCGTACCCCAAAAAAGCATAGGAACTCACAAAGCGTGCCTGAACTGAGCCGCGTCCTTTCCCTAGAGCCTGGTTTGAAGCTAGTCCACAGGACCTGGAGGAAATATATGTACTGTTATTATGTCACTGCATTTTAAAACTAGTTGTGGTCTAACATTCCTTTTGTGCTATTTGATCTATCTGTTTATTTCTTCATATTATTGAAGTACTGAAATTAGAGTTCAGGGCCTTCACCCTGAGCTACAGCTATAGCCTATTTTCTTTTTATTTTGACACAGGCTATAACTAAATAGCTAAGTTTCTCAGGACCATTTCTAAACAACGATACCCAAAGCGGGTGACTGCCAAGATCACCATACTTCTGGCTTCATAGTTAGGTAATAAGGTTTGAGACAGCTCTTAGAAGAGGCTAACATGTGGTAATGAAGATTGTAGAAGAGAATCTGCCTGGTAAGACTTTCACCTGGAGGAGCCTAGAGGACAGAGGATGCCCTTAGTGAACTCCTGTCACTGAGTGAGTGAGGAGGTCAGGCTGCTATCGTGAGTTTCAACGGATACTACCCTGAGGGGGATCAGCTCAGAGAAAAACTGCCGAGTTAACAAGCAGAATTTAAATAGAATGTGGACATCCCTCTTCCCAGCAAGAGTGCCTCTCCAGAGAAACACAGAGGTGCCCACATCAAGTAGAAACATTTAAATAGAATGTGGACATCCCTCTTCCCAGCAAGAGTGCCTCTCCAGAGAAACACAGAGGTGCCCACATCAAGTAGAAACATTTAAATAGAATGTGGACATCCCTCTTCCCAGCAAGAGTGCTTCGCCAGAGAAACACAGAGGTGCCCACATCAAGTAGAGAGAGAAATTCCAAAAGCTGAAGAAAGAACTTCTAGTACGGTGACTCGTGAGTGATAGGTAGACCAGAAGCCTAAAGGATTTTTTATGCAAAAGTCATTGCAAAGACACTGAAGTATGAGTCACTAGATTAATTATTTCAAGATTAAAATAAACGTTTGTTGCTTAAATTTGTAAATCTATTGTATATTGTACAGTGTTTGTCAAAGAGAGAATGATTCGTGTTACTTTTTTGGACAGTAAGAGTGACTTCATTCAGAACAATAGAATACATGTAGGAACAAACGCAATAGGGTTTTGCTGTCTAGGAAATGGACAGGACTTATCTTCAAATATGTACTAATCAGGTCTCCTGTCACTGGACACAAAACCTCACACTTACAATTTAAAAGAGAAGAGGACTAACCTGGCTATGGTCCCCAGATCCAAGGCAAGAAAACCGTGGCAGAAGGGTGTGGTGGAGCAACTTGCTTAGTTCAAAGTAACCAGGAAAAGCGCGGGTACAGAAGAGTACCAGAAAGTCCAGAGGGCAACGGGCCAGGGATGTAGACCCCAGAGCCACACCTCCATGACCCACTCAAACCGATGGTGAAACGAGCTCCTGGGACACGTGGCGAGCACGACCAAGTTCAAAGACCACCCCAAAATGCAATAAGGAAAAGCCGTGAAGTCAGGATGTAACTCCGACTCCAGTGATACAAGGCCACTAAGAGGAAATGCCATGGAATAAAAGTCCATTCTGGCTGCACCAGCCTCCCAAGGACCAGACATCACGTGGAATGCTGAGGATAAGGAACCAAGGAGCAGCTGAGAGTGATCAAAAGTCAAAAGTTCTCAAGAAGGTACATTCCCCACAGGAAACCTTTTCTGGTGTTCCCTACGAAGCAAGAAAGAATGTTCTAGATGAACAGCAGCTGGGCAAGAGGAATCCTCCCTGAAAGAAAACCTAGATCTAATTGAAGGACAAGTTTTCCCACAATTGTCCTGTCCCGAGCAGGACAGAAACTTTGAGAGTACGTAATTATTAGCTAGCCATATCTTTCAACTTCTGAGTAATAGTCATTTTTGTATATCCTATCTCCAGAACCACGTAATACCACCCCAGAGAGTAAGGAGAGGAGCAGTGATAAATGACACAAAAAATTTTACGTATCTTAAGTTCTCTTTGTTTAATTTCAACCTTCAACATAGCTACAATAATAGTCCAGACAACAACAGATATGCAAGGGAAAAAAAAACAGTTTAAAAAATAAAAATAAATGTTATTATTTGGAAAATCTTTGCAATTATTCCCAAATAAAATATAAGACTTTATAACTAATTGCCTTCTAGCTTCCGCAAATATACAGGGATTTTGAACGCTGAATAAATACACATTATATTAGATGTTCAAGTTTTCTATGTTTCAAAAATAACTTGGTCTTCCAAGTAAGAAAAGAGGACTCAGACCTTCATGTTTACTGCCTTTAGAATAAAGCAATAATTGACTTCCTCTGTAATTCCTTTTTAAAAGGAGTTTAACTTAATTATTATTATACAGAGACTTAAAGGCAAGTTTTTCAAAGAATGAATTAATTATCTTTCTTCTGATGTTTTCTTACCAACTAATTTGTATCTCAATAAGTTTTTTTTCTTCTAGAATTTCTATAGCATTTTTGTTGCACTAAAGAGATTCAAATGATATTGTTTTACCAGTTACTTATGTCAAAAGTGGTCTCACAATAGATACCAGAGTCAAAGCATTTTGCATAATAGTTCATAAGAGAAAGGCTGTTTTTATTTTAGCTTGAGGAAATTGATTTGAATGAAGTTTAGTTTTTATCAAACTGTATTCAACTAAATTGATTCTCTCTACCTTAAATAAAATTTTCTCCCTCCTTTCTCAGTGTTAAAGCATTCACATAGGCTATTTTGTAATGCAGATCAAATTCAAAGCTCGCTAAATTCTGTGGGAATTAAAGCCCATGAAATCTTATTTTAACCATTACTTGTTTTTGTTTTTGTTTTTGTTTCTGTTTTGTTTTACTTTGTTTTTGTCTAAAGGCCCCATGCTATACCCCTACATGCACCACTCAGGACCCAGCATCAACCCTGGGGGAGAAAGGCCATTTCTCTCCTTTGCATAACATTAAAGTCCTCTACTCACTGTTTTCATCTCAGGCTAAGTTGACCTGAATCTCCCTGTTGGTGCAAAGCACCAACTGGAATGATCTTTTGTTCCATGGAAGGAGGCCATATTTGGATTTCATACTACTAAATATTCATATTAGGGAAGAACAAAATGAAAAATCTCTCTATAAATATTTTTACTACTGAGCAATAAGTTTGTATTTATCAGCTTTCCTTTCAAATATTCTTACAACTCAGATTCACAAGCTAGTAAAAAGTTCATTGAGAGAGCCCTTCCTATGAAAATGGCCTGTTAATCCTTCGATTGCAAATACATCAGCAATAATATTTTCCTTAAACATTATGAGAAGGATATTTTGTTCTAAGTCTGACAATATTTATACTTGCCCAACTACTTATATGGTTTATCTCTAATAATAATCAGCACTCTCAACGGAATAGGCACAACCTGAGGCATGCTGAGCTCCTGGAGTTCAGGAGCATCTGGAGTTCCAGGAGGTGGCAGGTTGTCCTCTCCAGGAGAACCAAAGGAAAAGGAAATGGAAACAGAAATATGACTGACAGCTTGTAAACCATCCACTGCTTCCATAACTGAGCTACTCAACCCTGGCTCAAGGGGCTGCGTGTCCTCTCCACCATCTGCCTAGTACTGCCTAGGGCAGGTTATGTTCTGGGCAGCTACAGTTGCCGGTGTGCGTGCTCTGTGTCCTGACCCATGTTGTGGTCTCCAGAGTACATTTTCCCTACACCAGTGTCATGGTTCGAACCTGGAATGTCCCTCAAAGCCCCATGTTCTTACGGATACTGTGTACTTGTGAAAGATTGGGTATGGCTTGAAGAGGAGTGGCATGTACTGGTTCCATCCTTTCTCCCAGAAGTCTCTCTGTTCAGCCACGCCATGAGGATCTCTGTCTCTTGAGCTCCCACTCCAGTGGGGCCCTGCAATATGATTCCATCATTTTCCAGCTGCTCACCTATATGAATGGACTGTGACTTTCGGAAACTGTGAGCTAAAATGAAACTTTCCTCCCTAAAGTTGTGCTTGTTAGGTATTCAGTCACTGCTAAAGAAAGTAACTAAGGCAATCAACTCCACGATCCTCCCTTAGTCATATAAAGTTGACACCCAAAGACAACCAGCACAGGCTGGTTGTGGAACTGAGTTACAAATAGGAGTTTGTTCACCAATGTTTCTAAGAACACTATTATCAGATGAAACGAGGGAGAAAACCTCAAATATCCATCAATAAAGATACAGACAAAGACAGTATGGACGTAGTCTCTATGGTGCACACCTGTAATCCCAGTACTTAGGAAGCTGAGATAGAAGGATCATGAGTTCAAGACAAACTGGAGCAACATAAAAAAAAATTCTTTTGAAACAATAATAAGATGAACTGGCAATGTAGCTCAGTCGTAGAGCACCTGCCTAGCACAAGATCAATCCCTAGAATTGCCACAAAAGAAAGAAGTAGTGTGTGTAGCATGTAAGTGTAGTTTGTGTACATTGTTTAATGGTAAAATGCAATGAAATTTTGATGTATGTGACCACATACAAGAAGTTTGCACCTCTAGTAAGTGACATATGCCAGACTCAAGGAAAAAGTGTCATACTATTCTTGCTCTTCCACTTAAATAAGGTATGTAGAATCATCAAAGTCATCAGGTCAAAAAATACAATAGTGCTTTCAGGGCTGGAGGGAGGTAGGGGCTTCTAGGAGGATTCATCATGTCACATGGGTACAAGAGTTTCACACCGAAATAGTGAAAATATCCTACAAGGGGAAAGAGGTTGTCTCCTAGCAACATAAATGTGTATGCACACACACACACACACACACACACACACACACACACACAGCCACTAAACACTAAACTTATGGACCTATATACTGAAAAATAATAAATAGTATAATATGTATATTGATTTATTTATCACAATAAAATGGTAAATATTCACAGGTGCCCATGTATGTGTATGTACACATCAGGTGCCTGTGTCAGGTAGCCCAGATGACCACAGGCTTTATGGATGTGGGCCCCCATGGGAGACAGTGCTACATTCTCAAGGAGAGGGAGAAGGAGACTTTTGGAGAGGAGCAGAGGAGAAAGGACATATCGACGCTTGCACAGTGGCTCCCTGCAGTCTGAGAACTGTCCCAAAGTCCTGCGCTTGAGGTTCTCAGGAATCCTGCAGGGTTATACCTGAAAGCATTTTGAGACTCTCCCTAACAGGAGCTGTTTCCACAGCTGGGAGAGCGCTACAGAGCTGCAATTCTCACAGTTCTGCAATGAGATCTGAGTCTTTTGCATTATTACTGACACATCCCACACCCCAGACTTCGTGTCCTTTAGTGGCCCGAAGAACACTGATCATACAAGCTTTTTAGTGCCAACTTGTACAGTGCTCATCACTCGGGCTACAATAACTTCAAATTTCAAATGTAGAGGAAACAGAAGAGGAAAGGAACCTTCCTGCTCAATAATATCTGCAAAAGAACCAAATCTTTCCTCTCCTAATACAGTCATTTCCAGGGGGAGCCCTAGGCTGCTCCCCCGCATCCATGACTCTGGCAGAAACTCATCATTTTAATGTTTTAATGGAGACAACACAAAGTGTTCCTCTCTGAATTGCAAGTGCTTTTAAGCCCATTGCTTGAGGCTAATGCATGCCTCCTTCCACTCACAAGTGACTGACAGTGGGTGGAAGCAGAGAAGCTGGGGTATTCCCGGTATCTAAGTAGCCGAGACACAAACACCCATGTGTGGGGGAGGCCACCACGAGCCAGGGAAGTCATGGTAGCAGCAAATCTCAGGCTTGCTGCTGACTCCCTGACAACATAATTGCATCTTCCTTGCTGATACTTCAATCACAGTCCCGGGAACACCCAGCGAAGGAGTAGGGGAGGCATCTTTGTGCATGTCTTCTGACCTATATCGCTACGCCTGGGGAAGGGGTGGCGAACCTGTCTTGGGTTTTCAGAGAGAGGAGCCTAACGAGAATGTATAGGAGCTAATTGTGCACTTCATCTCCCTACTATCTTACAACCACCTACCTTGCTATTTTCATTAGTATCATTATAAAAATAAATTATAAGCTGCCAACAAATATGATGTAAAATATAAATATCACTGTATTCATTGGAAACTTTGGGGAAATAAGTAGACTGTCCTTAGCAACAAATCCTATGTTATTTTTATCTAAATAGTCACAACAGGACTGTGACACATTTGGTGGCCAACAGATTACCCCCCTATCCAACAAAGGTACCTTTAAAACTCTTCTCTCAAGTTCACAGCAATCTGGTAAGGTTGCCAAGGGCAGCAATCATGAAAAGTATTCAGTGTTTGGAGTTTGCTCGCTAAACAGCTATTTTCCTGGGACCTACAAACCCTCTCAAAGTCTGCTGAAATTTTGCAGATACTTGAAAACCAACCTTCCATCGTGGAGTCAATTTTGGATGAGTAATCAACTGTAGATTTTGAAATGAAGTCATTTCTCCAGGACAAAAAGAAAAAACTGCAGTGAAAAACTCAGTATTTGTACCACTAGCTAACTTTACATTTCCAAATGTCCTTCTGCTATTCCAAAGAGCATGGAATTTCTATAGTTACGGTCAAAGGCATTTCATGAAACTTTTCTCTTTATATTTCTATGCTTCCTGGACAGCCCTTATCTCAAAATCTGATGACTTATCACATTACAAATAATAATGAATCTTAGATTTAGTCCCCTTTCTGTGCCCCATTCTATAGCATTCACACTCTTTTTAGTTAAAGGTGTATTTCTGTTAGCTCTGGTGTCTTTAATTTCACTCACACTTATTAAATACTGAATATACTCCTTATTTTTTAACACTAATTAAAATTTGTGAAGGTAGAATACACCTAGACATTTTAATTAAGAAATAATTAAATATTATGATACCTAGCTTGTGCTGTTTAATCAACTCAAATTAATCAATAGGACTTTGAAGCAAATGGGACAAAATCAACTTATTTTAATTATTTTAGTACTGTAACTGCCTTTAAAAATCTGGAGACTTCTATTATACCATCTAGACCTGGAAAAGTTGATATAAATAAATTAAGACATTGGTACATTTTCCTTTTTTCGCATTTGCATCGTATGTCTCAAAGGTTACTTTGTTTCTTTCTCTTACTAAATGGCACAATACTCTTTGACCCTAGATGTATGCCTCATCCAGACCCAAAGCCAACCAGCCACGGGCATGAACTACCTGAGTCTGTGCAAGCAAGCACTTGATGAATCAGAAATGTACTTATCTTAAGGCAAAACAGGCACCGTTTACACTCATGCTATTTTTACTGGAAATCTTTGAAATACTTAGGCAGGTGGCTATATATGATTTCGGTCTGTTGAACAGATGTGCATCTATACTTAACAGATCATAGAAACATGAAGGTTAATAAAGGGATAGGAAGCATAAGAATAGGGCTTGGTATGAGTATGTAGTGTAACTTAACCATGAGGTTGGTGCAGTATCTAGAGAGCACATCAAAGACACCACTTCCCACCCTACAAAGAGACACCTAAGTGTTTCCATCTCTTCTAGGCTCTGTGAGGTGTCACCCTCGGCTGGATGATTTGCAGGTGTGATGGAGTTGTAAGAGGCCATCAGAGCAGAGTTCACAAGTCAATTGTTTCCTTCCTAACCAATAAAAATAAAAATCTGCAAACAGAAGATTTGTTAAATATATTACATCATCAGTCCACAGAATACAGTGTTTCACAGGAAACTCAGTATTAAAGCCATTTGAGCTTGTTCTTGAAAATTATAATTTCTCTTCAAAGAAAATTGCAGGAGATGAAATTCAGAATTACAATGCCATGGTGATTGTATTAACCTTATTTACATTTGAAATTGATATAATTTTGAATTTGAACTGAATTAAAACCATGCCTGCAAGTCACAAAAATAATTGATACAATGAGATTTAGTAAGTTTGTACTGTAAAAGTAGGCTTTGATAGGACTACAGAGTGATTATTCAGAAAGTCTTTTATAAATAAAATAATTAGCTATCACTAAGATGAATATTATCATAACTCAAGAGGTCTCCTTTTACTGAAATAATTGATGCTTAGTGTAGGAGAATCTGTGCTGTTCCTGGGGAACAGAGGCTGCATTTCCGAGAGGGATTACTAGAATGGCTCATACTACTGGAGAGTGCACAGACTCATAATGGGGTCCGAAGCCTGGAGAGCAAAGAAACCAGCAAAATAATGTATAAGTCAAGGCCACCCAGTGAGACCTGAGGAATTCTTTAACCAGAGTTTGCTGTAGGCAGGAATTATTCACCCCGCTTGGGTCTGGCCAAGACTCATAGGCAGACAGCAGGTTGGAAGGTCCCTAGTGATGAGGAAGGATAATGCAAAGGAGGGCTCCCACCCGGCTGGGTGGAGGATGCAGTAAGGGATAGCTGGAGGCAGGTCACCTAGATGCGGGGCAGCTGACGCGCCTGCTTTGGGAAGTACAGTTTTGGAGATACTGTTCTCATTGACAGATGCTGCTATTCTGGGCCAGTGGCTGCTGAGCTTATGTCTAGGGCGCCCACAGTTTGTTCAGATTGTGAGTTAAGAGTTTTATTGCCCTATGTGGTTTGGCTATTGCCTAGTATATTAAGTTTTTCAGAATAAAAATAATTAATCGTTTTGTTCAGAAATAATTGGGTAATGCATCACGTTGCTTCACAGATTTTCTCACCAAGTAGAATTGTGCGAGCGGAGCTGCAGATCAGCTGCGAAGAGACTCCTCCCACACCCTGTGGTTCCACTATCTTGTCAAGAAGTTTCTACTTAAAATCAAAGAAATGATAATAATAATTCAAATATTACTTGTAGTTCAAGTGAAGGCTCCAGTAAGCTCCTACATCAAGATAAACATATCTAGTTTTTGGAATGCAAGCTGCTTTGTTTTAATGTGTAAACATTTGAGCCATAGAAAGCTGTCCTAGTCTTCATCCCATTGTAGCATATCAAGTTTTATTGGTTTGTTTTCATTATTTTTGCCAAAACCGGCATTGAACTCTACATAGAAAATGTCTTCATTATCTATGTGCAGATATATTCAGATTTATTGCATTGTCACTAAGCACTTACATAAAATGTCAATTCATGGAAGGCAAAAAACTGTCAATTTATGCCTCACCTGGCGCTTGGCCAAGACACATAATGAGACTTGAAATACCATCAGTTTATGACAATCGCCTAGGTGCATGTTAAATTAGATGTGAGTTAGTTTAACATTGGGTCTTAATCGATCAGAAATATGATTAATAGTTCTGATAGTAAATTATGCAGAGAGAATTAAAAATTCCTTAAAATGATAGGTTTCTGATGGTTTCTTGATTATATTTCTTTTGTGTGTGTGTGTGTGTGTGGCTTACAACAAACTGGAAAGCTTCAAGTGAATTTTGATGGGATTTTTGTATTTATCTCCCATTGTCACAGCTGACACTGGGTCAATTGGTTCTCTCCTGTGAGAACTCTGGGTCAGGACTTAGGATTTATAGTCAACATTTCATGCAGAACTAAGGAAAACTGCATGGTTGTTCAGTACATGTAGAAAAGTTCAGGACAAATTCAGTTTTCACACCAAATGAAGATTTTAGTAAACTAGATTCATAAGAGAACCGTCTCAATCTTTTAAAGAGCACCAACAAAAAACAGAGGAAAGGTCACAGTTAATGGGAGGAGAAATCTGAAAACAGTAAGACAAGTACAAGGCAAGCATAACTACATAACCAGTCTCTTGGCTTACACTTTCCATGCCGTCGACCTGGGCAGGTAGAGGGGAAATTAAAAGAGAGCAAGGATAGGAGACAGGGAAGGTCATTCCAGGGGAACAGAAGGGGGCTATGTTATACTTGATATGCTTGATGTATACTCTCTCTCTCTCTGTCTCTCTCTCTCTCTCTCTGTCTCTCTCTCTCTCTCTCACACACACCTCTCTTTCCCTCTGTTTGCTAATACTAGTGATTGAACAGAGGTGGCCTTTGTTACATTAGCAGCTCTTTGAGTTTTTATTTTCAGATGGGGTTTTGGCAAGTCAACAAGTTACCTAGTCTGGGTTTGAAGTTGTGATCCTTTTGCCTCAGCCTCCCAGAGTGTGGGGATCAGAGGTGTCATCAGCCCAGTGGAGTGTTGTTCTTCATGAACACGTCACTGGATACACAAAGTTGGTTTTCATATCATAGTTTGACATGTATATAAAACATTATAAACTCTCTTTGAAATTGATTCATGTCTTAAAAATAATGAATAATGGAAGAAAAACAACATGATAGATTACTTCATTTGGGAAAGTAGGAAATAACTTTGGGGTATTTATGCAATTGTTGTTTTATTTATGCAATTGTTGGGTCATTGAGTCTCAATGCAATGACTACGTGGGAGATTCTAGCTCCTCATATAAGGTAAGACTTCATTTCTTCTAGAATATGCTCTGATCCAAAAGTGGCTACAGAAGTTGGCACTCTTCAATATCCAGTGAGTTCCCAAAAGAAGCATTGTATTCCAAGTGAATATTTCACCTCCCTTCTACAACGTGCTTACAGAGAAAGTTGTAAGGAAGTGTAGGGGTTGGAACTATGAAGCTATCAACCCAATGCTGTCTGAATAGGAGTGGTGAAAGTAGACAGCCTTGACGTGTTTCTGATTTAAGGGAGAATACTTTCAATTTCTCCCCATTTACTATGATATTTGTACTAGGTTTGGCATCTATGGCTTCTGTAAGTTTGGGATATGGCCCTTTTATACCAGTTTTCCTCAGTGTGATCTCACCCACAATTGGAATCCAAAAAAGTTAATCTCACAAAAATAGTAGAACAATAGTTATCAGTGTTTGGAATAATTAGGGGGTGAGAGGTGTACGAGGGAGATTTTGTTTCCCAAGGATTGCAAATTTCCAGTTAGGCTGGAGACACAGATTCAAGAAATCTATTGCATAATACAATACTGCCTCTAGTTAATAATACATTGTGTTCTTGAAAAAGGCTGGGAGTGGACGTAAAATGTTCTCACCACAGAAATAATGGCTACCTGAGTGGATGCACATGTCACCTGGCTGGACTTTGTCCTTCTGCTGCACACACATTCCTCAACACAGCATGTTGTACACAGTAAATACACAGTTGTAAAAATTAAAATAAAGTACTTCAAACGATGCCTCACATAAAACTACCTATGACTGCCTAAAGTTGAAGCTATCAAAGGATACTGTTCATATAAAACGATGCCCAGAAAGCTGGCCCCACACACATGTGCTCTGATTCAAACCCTCGTTACTTTGTGTGTGGTTCTGTGGCCCATTCAAGGTGATGGCTGACATGGGAGGGCAAACCCTTTCTCCACACAGACCCGGCAGCCTCAGCAGGCTTTGGTTGGGACAGGGCAAGGTAGGCACAGGAGGGAGGGAGGGAGGGAGACAGCAGACTGGATCGCAGATGTAGAGGATGCGCAACTGTGACATTTATGACTGAGCCCAGAGTTCATGTGTCCTAGTTTTCCCAGGCATGTCCTGCAGATATAGGTGCAGAAAAGTGAGGAGTAGCGATACTAGCCAACCAAGCAAGACACCCCCTTTTCTACCCTTCCATCAGAGTTTCCTAGAGCCCTGGTTGCTCCTTCCATCACCTGCAATTACCAGTTCCTGTCACAATGGAAAGTACCAGGAGCCCCAAGTTCCTACACGATGATGATATGATCACTGGCCCCAAGTGCAACCTATGGGACAGTGGGGTTCCGGGGGTCATGCCCTGAAATCAGTGGAACACACACTGTACGTAGTCACACCGGGAAATGCCATACCTAAAATATTTCACTTCCAAGTGACACTTCAGAATCAACATCCAGGAAGCCACATTAATTACTTTTGAATTGTAAAAATAGAATTCTAGCATGGTGGAGAAGGCCTGTCCTTTCAGCACTCCGGGAGGCCGAGGCAAGATCCAGCCCAGCTGGCACAATTTAGCACCTTAGTGAGACTCTGTTTCAAAAAGGGGTAGATACCAAGCTTAGTGTGAAGCCTTGCATTGCCAGATTCTCAATACCACAAAATAAATAAATAAATTAATTAATTAATTAATTAATGTAAATAAATTGTTTCCAAACCTGTCCAAAATTCTATTTAAACCTGGTATAAATAACACAGAGACACACAATACGGGGTCCCCCACCACGAGGGGCTGGGGCCAGATTTCCGGGGGGCGGTATTTGAACTCAGCTCTTCGTTGCTGACATAAACTACAGGAGGGAAAGCGCCAGTATCCCTCTGGAGTCACAGCATGAGACTGGAAGCCTACACTACCCATTCATAAAATTTTCAGTCTCATTCAAGCTAGAATTCATCCTTGGAGGGTGAGAAGAACCGAGAGCCCATGTGTGTGAGCAGCTGGGAAGCAGAGACTGGGGCCGGGTGATCCCTGCTCACCCAGGACTGGTTTCCCTCCTAGGGAGGCTCCTCCCGGAGGAGGCTGCCCTCCCCAGACATGCCGCACACCTGCTGCACGCTGACTGCAAGCATGCAAGCGTGCTGGACACTCTCCTTCCCTGTGATCCTCTTTTGGGGAGGGAACAAGGCCCACAGTTAGTTTCAGGTGATGAGGGTCTGACCTAGTGCATGAGAACTGGAACTCATCTTTGCTGAGTTGCAATGACACCACTAATTGTTTAAAAAAAAACTGCAGATAATTTATAAAATCTGCTTTACACAGGAGAATTCCTCTAAGGACTCGGAATATGTTACTGTATTAAAGTCTAAGTTTCTGTGCAATACATATCCATAGGATATAGTGGGGTGCACTGGGGGCTTAATTGTTGAGGGCCTTAGATCAGGACACAAGCAATTAGACTGTTTCTTTGGCTAAAAGAAAAGGGAAGAACCCTGGGTAAGCCGTGGAAGGGAAAGACCCCCTTAATAGACACATTGAGAGAGAACTGACCACCTTACCATACACCGGGTCATTGGGATGTCTGTTCAGAGGAATCACTTTTCCAATAATGTGGGGCCACTCAAAGATCTCACCATCTCACACACACACACACACACACACACACACACACACAAACACACACACACACACACACACACACACACACACACACAAATCGCTTGTAAAGCCCATGAAGTAGAAAACCCATTTGACTTGGGGGAGTTAGAAGGAGAAATAATTGTTGAAACTCAATTCCAAGTGCTCCAAGAACTGCAGATCCTGTTTTGTCCTGAGGATCCCCAAGGGACTCGACTCTCCATAACTCCGCTGCTGACCCCGTGATGGTCCCTCTGCGTCATTTGGAGCTCTCTCCTCGTTAAATGGCAGACATTTGGAAGACTTGATAAATAGAGTCTTCAACGTTAACTAAATAATCCTCCCCATAGTCTGCTAAAACAGATGGAGAGAGTACGACGCACAAGTTGTTAAGGGGCTTAGCTGAGTCCGCGGAGACATCCGGTGACTTGGTTAGGATTGGACCTCCCTAGTTTAACTGCCCGACGCCTTCTTTTCCATTTTTTACTTGGAAATACCATCCGTGCGTCCAAACCACAGACCCCCTCACCCCTCTCCCCTGTGAGTGTCTTTAATTCTTTTCCTTTAATAAAGAACAGGACACAGTCCTGTGGCAAAGGAAATCATAGCTTTCTCCTGTGTGTATTTTCTAACGTGCATATTTGTGAACATTGAAAGGACATTTTAATGGAAGATTATTTCAAGCAGATTTTTTTGAAGTAGCAAATTACTTTAAAGGCCATCATTTCTATCAACTTCTAAATTAATCCCCTTTGTTGCATCTTACTATGATCTTCTCTTTCGTTAAGTGGAAGTAGCTCATTTATTACTGTTCCTTCTTTTATTTCTGTTTCTTCCCTCCCCCCCTCCCACCTTTGGCTCCAGAAGTGAGCAGAGTGGTGGCTTGGCTGCCATTGTGAGAAAAACCACGGTGGACTGGAGGGGTCTCCCGGTACCTGTCCTGAGGACCATCCCTGGGGTGAATGGTGACCCAGGTCCTGCGCTAGGCTAGCCTCGCCTCACTCCCCAAGACCCTATGCTGTGAAAGTTCTTTCCTTTTTCATTTTATCAAGTCCCTGAATCTGGCATTGTCCAGGTTAGAGCCTCCACACGCTGAGCCAGCGTCAATGGCTGATATATGTCTTTCCACTCCAGCCCTTACCAAACTATCATTTTATACTTTGCTTTTCCATCTAATTTTTCCACATAAAGCTTGCCTGTCAGTTTTAGTTCTTTATATAATTAATACTTTTCATTATAGTTTATATTTTTGCGATTTTTCTTGGCTTGGATTCTCTCCCCCAAGTCCAATCAACTCAGGGTCAGTGACAAATAGCATTTCAGGAACTGCAGAGTTGAGAACTGGTTTGACAATTATTATTAGGTCACGCTATCATGTCAGTCTTTGTGGTTAGTGGTTTTTCTCTCTAATACCAGCTGAATCTTAGAACTTTTCCTGCTGTTCAGAGGAATATAAATGCCACTTTGTACAGCCCTTTTAAACAAATCCTTAAGTTGTTACATTATTTTTTATACTCTCTTCATATGCTGTCCTTTCTCTCTTAATAATAAACATCTTAAGACAGAAGCTAAATTTTAGTAAATTTAGGTTGTTCTAGTCAAGATCTCAAAAATATTTTTTAAATTGAACTGAGTTTTACATTCTGTAGATGGAGATCTTACCTGTGGAAGACGTCTTTAACTTTTTCTTACGTTGTCTGTTCAAAAATTCTACCCTTCTTTCTTTCTTTCTTCTATGCTTTTTTTTATTAGAAAAGATGAAAAGAGTTCCACTCTCTTCCAGATGGGACCTCCTCCCACCATTTTGCGTTATGGTTGCTATCATGTAATCTTCTGGTTGAGTAGCAGTTGGGCATGTATCCTTCCTTCTCAGCAGCAGCCACAGCTCTCTCCTTGCCTTGAAATCATGTCTTATTTTGAGGTGTCAAAATCCCTTTAAAATAAGAAAAAGAAGAGAAGAGGGTGACAGAGAAGTTCCACCCAATCCAATGACTAAGGTTGACCTCAGCAGTGATAATTACAGCATAGCTTAAAAGTGGCTTTTCCCTTTGTGTCCCCACCCACAGATTTGGAACCTCCATCTAACCATGAGAAAACAAAAGACAAATTTTTACAAGGCAACCAGGTTGCAATATCTGACCAATACTATCAAAACAGCCAAGACTACTGTTTTAATTTTCTGTCTCCACCCCAACAAATTGCTGCAAACTTGGTGATTAAAAATATAAGTTCCCTTATAGTTACAGAGGCTGACTGTGAAATCCACAAACTCCAGGAGACTCTACCTGGACCCTCCCAGCATGGCAGCTGCCACCATTTCTGGGCTTGTATTGGCCATGTGTCTCCTACCTCTTCTCCTATGCGTGTCTCTCCTCCACAAATCTATATAATGCTACTGGCCTTTAGAAAGCAGGACCAGCCTGGTAAAAGAAAGTCATCTCAAGTCAAGAGCCTTACCTTAGCCTTGCTTAGAAGAACTTTCCCCGCAGGGATTAGGATGTGGGAATACGCTCTCAAGGCTACCATTTAACTCATGACAGTCATCAAAACCAAAGACAGCCTGGCATGGTGGCCACCAAACAGAGCCTGAGAGTCTTGGCCATTAAATGTTATACACAGTATCCTGGATGGGGCTCCTGAAAGAGACAGAGGAGGTTGGGTTAGGATTAGGAAATTCTGGCCATAGTTAATAGGAAATACCACATTTGTTCATGCATTGTAACAGATGAACCACACAGATGTAAGATGTTAAAAATGTGAAATTTTTTTGTGTGGGGGGTGGAGTGCAGTTTGAGGTCTAAACTATTGTTTTAAAATCTATCTTAATAAAATTCTATTTTTAATACTTAATATCTATACAGTCCAATAGAAGAAGGAAAACCACCTGTGTAATTTCCCATTTTAGGAGCTACATTTCAAACACAAAAATCATTAAATTAATAATAATAATTTATTTAGCTTAATATAACCAAGATGTGAATACAGGACAGGTGTCTGAAACAGCTATAACCTAATCACCACATACAGATTAATAAAATAATTACGGTAAAATACCATATTTTCAAAGCAAAGATGTGTTTAACAGAAAAAAAATTACTTAAATTTAACATTTAGAATGAAGGTAGTCAACTTACATAGAATTCTAAATTCAGTTTCTTGGTCTCGGTGGCCACTTCTGGGGCTCAGTGGTCTTGCGTGTGAACAGAGGTCGCCTCTCTGAGTCCATGGTTTTGTTCTTGTTCATTCCAGTCCTTAAGTGTGAGAGCATTCTCCAGATTATTGACTCAAAACAACAGAGATTCACTACATTCCACTATCATTTTGGTGGACTTTGCTGAGATATTTCAGTCTTGCTCTGGTTGGCCCAGGCCTGTGGAGGGTTAGTCCTGCGAGATCAATAGTGTCCCAGGAGACACATGCCAGGGCTGAGCTGTATTGATGGCATCCCCAAGCCACTCCTGGAGACCCACAGCTACCTCATGCTCCCCATGCAAGCTCTACACCAGGCCCCTCATCCAGCAGACAGGTTTGTTGCGCATGGTGACCCAGGGATGCCACCAGCTCAGAGGCAGAGACCGCGTGGCCTTCTCAAGACCTGAGTCTGCACTTGAACAGTGTCTGTGCTACTGTCTGCTACTGCCTAAAGTAGTCCCAGCTCCAAGTCAGTTGTAAAAGGACACACGAGGGCACAAATATCAGAAAGAAGGCATGGCTTCGGCCATTCAGGGACTAGTGTTAAGTCTGATTTACCTTTTCAAGAAGGATTTATGTCTTTTCTCTCTTGTTAACACTGGACAGAGCAACACCTTACCTTGTCACTGTCTTCTTCCCCTGTATCTCCAGGATTTAACAATGACAGGGAGATGGTTGACCTCATCAGAGCTGACCCAGGCCAAGAGATTTCTTAGTGCTTTACCCAGATGACCACTGTGGGTCCTCACATTTGTGTTTGTTTATGCGAAGTAACACAGGTCTTGAGAAGGCACAGGCAGGGGTCCCTCACTAAGAGAGAAGTTGAGGCTCAAACTTGGGCAACATTTCTGACTTCTGATCCCCTCTGCCTTTTGTATTAGTGTTAAATTTGTTGACCCAAATAACGTTGAAAGAAGAAAATTTTTAAAAGACAGAAAGAAAAAGGCCAGTTGAGCAACACTTGAAATTCCAACTATTAGGCTCACTGTGCTTAAAGGAGTTCTAATTAATCCAATCTTCCTACAGTCCACATTAATTACATTGACAGGGTGGAGGTAATCTCTGTCTCTCTGTCTCTCTGTCAGTCTCTGTCTGTCTGTCTGTCTCTCTCTCTGTCTCTTTCTCTCTCTCACACACACACTCTCTCTCTCTCTCATCCACTCTTGCTCTTGTGTTTTCTCCTGGTAGTACTTGAAAATTTCCACCAGCTTTATCCAGCCTTTGCCCTTAAAAGTGAAATACTTTTACTCAGTTCCCAGTCATTGAAGGCCTTTTTTGCTGACCCTAAATGCTTTCTCCTTTGTAATTATGGAAGACTCTTTGGTGACATGAGTAGTTCCATGTAATCTAATACGTTGGCATTCCATATTTTTCTTAGGCAAAGAAATCAGCTCTGACAAAGTAATGACCTCAACATAATTGTCCTTAACAAAAAGGTTACAGTGTTCTCACCAGAACAGTAGAACTGGAAGTCATTCTTTTCTGAGACTGGACACAGTACTTTGCTCTCGACTCTTTAAACATAACAAATAATCATGCCTTATTAAGCACCTGCTCAATGAAGTTGGGAAATCAGACTACAGAGGAATTAAAGCCTGACCTTTGACTCCCTCCGTCAGATGCCAGGATGATTATTTCGGCTGCATCTCCGTTTGACATTAGGGAGCAATTGGCTAATCCTCATGCTCCGTAGACTTTGCTTTCTGGTCTCTGGCTAATGCTCATCTTTCCGATGTCTTAGATTTATGATGATTTATTTACCATGTGAGGTAATAGTATCTCTTTTCATCTTTAAAAGAAACACCATCTATCTGATTTTTGAGTCTCCGCTCTCAAGGGGATGAAGGGGAACATGTTGGAAAACTCAGAAACAAGCTACTTCCTCTGCCTCTTGTCTTCTTTCCTACAATGAAATCTGGAGAAGTGGGTAAGTAAAGAGACAAGGGACAGAGGAGGTGTCCAGGTCTAGTCAGTGAGGACTTGACACTTGGAATCAGACAACACCCTAAACAAAGACCCACCGAAATGAACAGCTTTTCCCCCAGAGTTAGCCTGACATACTCATGCTAAAATGCAATCCGAGAGCCAGTAGTTTGTTGAAAACATGTTGGATTTGTATTGCTTTTGTATCACAAATATGACAAAGCCCAGAATCTTGAATAATGTCAGTCTAGATTGTATTCAGAACTAAGTGTGAGCAAATACATGTTGCTAGAGCAGATGAAGAAGAAGAAGAAGAAGAAACAGCCTTAGAGAAAAGAACTGAAATGAGAAATGGCTAAAAAAGTGGGACTCACAGAAGATGAGTGTGCACAGTGTAAAGCATGATGTTGTGACTATCATAAGTTGTAAGAATGAGAGATGCCACCACAGCCCAGAGCAGGATAGCACTGCGTGCAGCTCTGCGGTCATGAATCCACACATAAGGTTTGCCAACAAATGAAAGGAATCAGCTAATGTAACTTGTGTTTCAGAAAAGCCCACCTAGGGCACAGGAGACATTCACACCCAACTCTGAAAATGTAATTGGAAGACAAAACTTTTCTGCTGCGAGGCAGTGTGCTAAGTTCTTGCGTCAGTGAGAGTCTGATATCTTGGCCTCTCACCCAACCAGTTTCATTTAAATTACTCATAACCCTTCTGTCATTTGCTGCCATCAGCTGAAGCTGAATCATTATCCCTATCGTATACAGGCCATGCCACAGTGGGTCCATGAGTCTTAACTTCGATTCAAAGACTATAATCCTTTTAAGGAACATATGGTGGAGGGTGGGAAGTGAAGAGTTAAGATTTGATACTTAAAAAATTTCTTGTGAAGAGACATAAAGAGATGATGGGGGGTATTTAGAAGGTGTTAATGTGGACAGCAGGGCTGAGATGAGAGGCCATGATGAGGACTTGCATGTAAAACAGAATTTCTAAAGAAGACTGAGAAAAAGGGGTTAAGGTGATAGTCAGGGGGTAGCTTGGAAGCTATCACTGGCTTTTCTTTCATCTTGTTTATACTTATTTGTTTTATTCCAAAAGGTCCCAATCTGAAAGTTAATAGGATATCTTTGAATTCTATTCAGGTGTAAGAGAAGTTGATGAAAAAAAATTCACAGTAAAAGTTGAGAATAGAATTAGTAAGATCAACCAGAAAAAAAGAAAGTTAGATCTACAAATGTCGAGCCTCATACAGAGACCTACAAAGTAAGAAGAAAGAATTTGAGGAGTTAAAAAAAATTTCATCTTAGGGGCCTCCAGAATAGCCAACTATTATAGTACCAACTTGACCAAACTGTCGAAACTGCACAAGTTTTACAAGAGATCCTTACCATGTGACTAGAATTGACTGGACCCACGTTTGAGATGCACCCACATCCTTACATGTGTAGCATTAAGTGTTATGACGTCTGACACATGCTCATAGGAACTCATTTGGTCACACACATTCAGACTGCTGTGCTGATATTTGAATCTAAAACTAATAAGATATCTGAAGAGGTGCCTTATAGATGGAGATGCTCAAGGATTCTTAGAAGAGTTGCTCGGAAGGAAAACACAATTAGGAGGACAACATAAAAGATATGAGGCATCCAGAGAGACACAGAATGGGCACAGTACGCCGAGCTCCTCTGCTCAGATGTTCATCAGAGCTAGGTCCATGATGAAATGCGGTGGGTTCTGGTCAGCTGGGCCAGTGCTTGCAATGCTTTTCAGATCGTTGAAGGAGTAGGCTTTTGGTAAACTGTGCAGCCTTATGTGCCTTCATCGGACGCTAGAGAATGAACACCTTGGCCTCTGCGCCCTTGCTGATGTGGCAACCCACTCAGAGGAAGCGCAACCCTAGCCTCTGAAAACTCGTGGCACAGCCCTGGCTCTCACACCCCGGTACCTGAGCATCTATCTACTCTACATTCCTCTCCCTTCACCTTTACTCGAACGATATATGCGATCTCCAACCTCCTGGTCACTGGACACCTTGTAGTTCCGAGGTTACCGATGGCGGTACTAGTTCTCCCCAGTTGCCTTCACTGCTTCAGTCGCACAAGTCCACACTGTCTTGGATCTACGTAAAAAGGAGAAGAGGACAGAGTTTAAGCTTTTTTCTCTCCTATCAGGGTGTAGTTTTGTTTTGTGTGTGGTGTGACACGCTGATTCACTGTGAGCCACCTCCTCTGATGGCTCAAGGTGGGGACAAAGCCCAGCAGCCTTTCTTTCCAGGAACACACCTGTCAAGCTGTTTCCCCTGCTGTAGACCCATAGGTGCCTGGAGCAGTTATGAAGCAGTATTTGGGCTCAGACTACATTATTCCAAGAGGGGATGAAGGAATTGGGACTTATATTTGATTCAGTGCCTTTGGGACACAGGACAAATCAAAGGAGTGCACAGTGTGCTCATAGCCTGAATGTCTTCTCTTTGGATCGAAGATTCTGCTTCTCTGAGCTTCCCTTGCAGTTTCCGCCTTTGCAAAAGTGATCCTAGCGGCTCTTGTCAGAATCACTCCAAACTGTAGTGACATGGGGACGATATTAACCATTGATCCAGCTCCCCTTGGAACTCTCACTGCTCCGTGTTTAACATAGAAACAAAGCTAAAAGGTCCAGGAAATTTTCAATAACCAACTTTTTCTTTCACTTTTAGTACTTATATGGCTTTTTTCTTATTTTTATATTCTCTTGATAATTTCCATGGAAACTGGTGGGAAAGAAGAGGAATTAGTTTAGAAGATGATAATTACTCTTGTATCTAGAAAAGTGTCTGTGATTTTTAAGGGCTCAAACAAAGAAAGGTGGTTTATTCATGCTGAGTTAAAATTTCATCTCAGTACAACAAATTCTACATGTCACTATTTCCACATAAGAAGCAAAAAGACTTTTGCAAACAGAAGGAAAGATGCTTCAAAACCCTTTTGGTAAGATATCTGAATGTCCTTTGGCTGCAGACCTGGGCATTTCAAACATGTGTTTCTATAGGATGACAAAGTGCCAACTTGGAACCTGCTGACTTACTAAGGCTGGTGGTATGATCTGAGGCTAAAATCCTTCCAAAGCTCAGGTGTTGAGGGCTCGGTCCCCGATGAAGCAGTATTCAGAGGTGGGGCCTGGTGCGGGATAGGATCCTGAAGGCACTAATAGCACAGCTTGGCGGGGGGAGTAGGTCACTGGGGTCACGGCTCTGAGGAGGACATCTTGTCCCTTCTTGGTTCTCGCTCCTTTCTTCCCTCCTTCCCCCTCCCCCTCTCTGTACCTGTGAACTGAGCATTTCTTTATATGGTTCTGGCCGTGGTGGGTTGTCTCACAGCAATCCCGTAGACAACAGAACCAGGTGACTACAGGTAGCAACCTGTAACACTGAGAGCCAAAGAAAGCCTCTCTGTCAGTTGTTTGTCTCAGGTGTTGTGTTCAAGGAGAGAAACGCTAAATGATGCGAGATTTAATACAATTCTGGGCCTCAAACTACCTTCTTCTCTTCACTCAGAAAGTTCTAAGCACTGACCCTTGACCCCAGTGCACACACAGTAAATGGTTGCAGGCAAATTCAGTGATGTACTCAGAAAAGCAAAATTTAGAATAATAGAGAGTCTCCATACTTTCTGCAACCATTTTCTTTACAAAAGTGAAATAACTTAAGATTATTTTTATTTCTGCCAGTAAGCACTAATTTGGGTAAGATTATATGGATGTCTTTAGCAGCATGTGATTAAGGTATTTTCATGAACATATCCATAAACTTTCACAACAACAAAAAAAAAAAACCTTTGTGAATCATCTGGTTTACACATGTATCTAAGACAGCATAAAGAAATGTGGTCCATGTTCAAGTAATTAATTAACTTTATTAAGCATGTATCCCTCCCCCGCAAAGAATAAACTGTAGCTATCATTTCTTTAGACTCTTTCATGGTTGAATACAGAGGGTGGATTTTTGAGATGAGATTTGAAACAGAATTGCACAAATGTATCTCACCAATCAACTTTTATTTCAACTTTATGCCTATTAAAGTTTTCCAGATTTTTTTTGAGACAGGGTCCCGCTCTGTAGTCCTGAACGCACTATGGAGACCAGGCTGGCCTTGAACTCAGGGAAATCCTGCCTCAACCTCCAAAGTGCTGGGATTACAGGTGTGTGCCACCACACCTGGCTTATGATGTGCTGGGGATTGGAACTCGGGTGCTTAGCGCTTGATGTAGTGCTTGCTAGGCAAGCGCTTTAACCACTGAGCCATTTCTCCAGCTCTTGTAGAATGTTAAAGATAGCATTGTCAAGAACACTCCCACCTGTGGCTGCTTTCTCCTTGTCACTGATGAGCCCACGTGGAAACTGGCTGAATGACCATGGTTTGTTGATGTAAACACCCCACTTATGCAGGACTCTGCAGATTACACTGAATTCCCTAACACAGAGATACACCTCAGACATGGATGTCGACCAGCACCTGATAGTATTGTGAAGCCGACCTTCCTGAATAAAATATGCTACCACTTTGTCACTTCAGAGTATCTTCTACAGTTATTATATTGCTTAGTGACTTTTATACTTAAATAGATCATCTGAAAAGGCAAATGTTGCTGTGCTTTATTTTTTCTCTGTATTTGGCTCTTTTTACAGAAATGTACATTTTTGGCATATTGTAACAAAACCATAAAAGCAGAATAGAAAAATCCAAGGTGGATTGTTTTGATTATATGTTTGGTTCTAGCCAACCCAACACTGTGAAGTAACTAACTGCAGGAGACCAGTGTTGGGCACCTTTCCACAGCCAGCCTGCACACAGAATCAAAAAGTCTTGTTTATGCACCTATGGCCCACTCACAGGGAAGTAGTGATTGAAGCTGCTTTGGTAAATAAGCACTTTTGCTATTAATCAAGTTACATGTCTCTGTTATATACAAAACATGCTAGTTCTGGTGGGGTTGGGGAACGACTTTGCAGGCAAGTTTCAACTTAAAAGCATCGTGGGAGCCATTAGCTCAGGAGGCAAATCAGGTACGTAGCTGTCACTGTTGGGAAAGGAGTGCAAGGCTTCATCCAGGACTCACCTGAGAGTGTCCTTTGCAGGGCTTTTAAGAATATACGGTAAATTGATTCAGAAGTATAATTATTTATGAATCTGGAGAAAAATTAGAAAACAGAATGCTCCCAAAATCTGGTAATTCCTATTATTGAGAACTCCTGTACTTAAGCCAAGACAAAAATGGGATTAACGTCACTATCTTGTACAATAATTGCATTGTTATCCTGCATTCCAAGGGAATGTATTTATTAGTGTTTATTATGAAAAAGAATTTTTGATTTATATGTCACAAACTCTTCCTTTAGCAAAATAAATTTTAACCAGTTTCAATGGTGGATAAGCTGTGTGTGAAGGAACTATTTGTTTTTCTCTCCTGGGAAAATTTGCTGACACAGTCTGAGGAGACGGAGCTTCCTCTATCGCCCTCTGAATGCGTTATCCATCAACTCGGTCTCTGTGTATTGTCAAGGTCTTTCTTTCTCCAAGCTCTTTTTCTTGTCCCAGCTAAGAATAGATTAAAAATGGCTCTGACTTTCACACATTCCTGGTTTCTGGAATCCACCCAGTTCTCCCGCCTAGGACAAGGCTGTTTCAGAAGGACCTGTTGCTGAGATTTTTCTGCCCTGAGTCCACACATAGTTACAAAAACCCACTTACAGTGTAGATTACTGGGGTGGGGGTGGGGGTGGGGGGGACTTAATATAAGCATCCTTAAGGAAAGGGCTAGATTAAACTTAACGTCGAGTCCTTAAATCCAAACAATCCTTGTCAAGTTATTAACATAGTTTGAATGAACAATGGATAAACACTAACTGAAGATCACAGTGTCTTAATTAGCAAAATGTCAAGCTTAGAGACAGTCCAGTCTATCCATATGCTGAGCAGCCTCTTGGTTTTCAAGACTGAGGAGTTTCTCAGGAGACCGGACTTTCAGGGTGGGAACAGGCAGCCTGGCAACGCTGGAGTCATCTGTCTACTTGGCATTTGTGCAGAGGACACAAGACACGGAAGGAGGGAAAACAGACACCTTTGCAGAGTCTGAGGGGTGTGAGGTGTGTTTCCACCTTTTGCTAGGGGCTCTTGACCCCACCTTCTACTTCCTGTGTCGCCACTCCCTTTCCTTCCCTTGGTTGGTCCCTTTCTAGGGTACAGAATTCCCTATGGTGCTAACCAACTCCATCTTTAGCTCCATCCTTTCTCCTTTCAGTTCACTGAAGCTCACCTGTTTTATTCTATTGCTTCACATACAATGAATGTGACTGTCATATGATATCATCTCTGCATACATTTTCATGTTATGCTTCCAAGAAATATTTAAGAAGAATCTACTGTAAGTTCAGAATTGCTCAGGTCTTGGTGACAGAGGACACAAAAGGCCAGAAGAAAAACCACCAAAAATTATCCATGGATATGCAAACAGGTACATACCTAGCTTATCCTGATTATTGGAGATAATAATGTTCTACATAGTCACTGTGAGCACCGAATTAGTAGCAACAGAACCATGGCTCCCGTGGCAACACGTGGTTTGTAAGCCAATTAATATGAAACTTCATTTCATGCATGTTTCTGCTTAAAGATACACTCTGTAATATGTGTTGTCTTGTTAACATTAAAGTCACACCTGACAGTTGTATAACTATCAAATTTGGAATCACATAAAATAAAGATTCAGTGTGACTGTTACGGAGAAGAAAAGAAGGAAACGTCAAGGAGGGTGATGGGTGGAATACTCAGGATAGAGCTCCCAGAAAAGTGGAGTTTAACCAGGACTCCTGCAGCTGGGTGTCTGCCACGTAGGCCCTGTGAGAGGGTGGCAAGATGTTTACCACAGCATGCACAGGCACAAAAAAGGGGAGTTCCATGTAGTGTTTGAGCAGAAATGGAAGCTTAGAAATGTATCTGCACTCCTGTGACTATTGCAACATAATTCACATGAAATCAGCCCTATGTCTCCGTCATGAATAGGCAGAGAAAAGGTGGCATGTGTGTATACAGCGAAATACTATTCAGCCCACAAAAGTTAGAGGATCTCACCATCTGTGAGTCTGGAGAATGACATGTAAGTGAAAAGCACCAAGGCACAGAAAGACAAATGCCACATAGCACCACTCATATGTAGCATCTGAGCACAGATAGAATCAGACAATGCAGCAGCTATTACCGGGGCTGAGGTGAGCTTGGCAGGATACTAGCCAAAGGATGCAAAATTTCAGTTGGGTAGGAGGAAGAAATTCTAATGATCTACTATATAATCATTCACCACAGGGATTAGATTCTTAATATCAGCACAAAACATATAAAGATGGATGTGAAACAATGAGTATAAAAATCAGCTTGATTCAGCCACTCTAATACACACATACACACATATAACTGTATATCACGGTCATGGCTCCTTTCCCTGGAGGGAAGGGGTGCAGGAGCTTGTGTACCTGTCTCACTTTGGGTCCCCATTGCTTGCAGTCCTCTCTGCTGGTTGTACATGCTGCTGAGGTGGTTTTTAGGTAGCCTACCATCAGGCTTGGGGGTGGACACATGCACAGGGCTGAACAGCATGTTGTGTAGACACCGCATTTGTGACTCACGTCCTGCCGTTTTTCATCAGCTTCCCAATCTTTTCTTTCAATATCTCTTCGGGTGAAGCTGAGTCAAAGAGTACATCTTTGGGAAGACCCTTGCATCCACAGTAAATGATGGAAAGCCTTGCTGGTTTGGGTCATGAGTCACACATGGATTAAGTATGACGTAGCTTTTAAAAAGGCTCATTACTGTCAGGAATACCTACTGTGTGTCTTGGCTGAAAGCTGAAGTATTTGGAAGGGCTTTCTTTTCACAGAGTGCCCCATGATCAGAAGTTGGCCTAATTGGAGGCAGATATTCGGAGATGAACAGGACCTAATTGTAAGGCCTTTTCTCCCAAGCCAAAATGAAACCATGAACTCAGGAGGAAATAAACCTGCTGAAGACTTTGAGAAACAATCTCTTGAAACAGTCCAGAGGCACAGAGTTGTAAATTTAGAATGTGGGCACCTATTGGAATAGTCCAGAAACATGCAGCTGTAAATCTAGAATGTAACAATCATTTATTGAAACAGTCCAGAGTGGCACAGCTATAAATCTAGATTGTGAGTATCTACTGGAATAGTCCAGAGGCACATAACTGTAAAACAAGAATGTGCCACAATCATCTATTAAAATAGTCTAGAGGTGCACAGCAGTAACTCCAGAATGCGGGGATTTATAAGGACAGTCCAGGGGCACACAGCTGTAAATCCTGAATCTAGTGATCTATTAGAACAGTCAAGAAGTGCACAAGAGATATAGATCTAGAATGTAACAATGTATTGAAGCAGTCCAGAGACACACAGTTATAAATCTAGAATGTGGAGATAGTTGGCTGAGAAGAAAGGTTAAAGTAAGATCAAAGAAGCAAATTTAAGGTGGCGTCTTTGGGTGAGTAGATCACATCTGCTACCTCTTAGGCCGCAATCTGGCTCTTTGAGGAACTAAGACAAACTAATCAACCTGACAGTGATGAAGGAATAGGAATGACATCTGTCCTTCTGCCCTTCCCACCTTTAGCTGTCCCATCTCCTGCCACCTACTTGTAAACCACAGGCTCACCTGGCTCACTTCTTGTCTCGAGTAAACATCTGTATCCAACTCTACCATAATTTTTGTAATTCTCCTTACCTTACTATCTGCAGATCGGATTGCAAGGTCTGTATCATGCCCATGCCAGTCTCGGAACCCGAGTGTTGCCTTTGAGGCTACCTACCCTCTTCTGCGTGGCCTTCACCTTGGCTTTTCCTCTGCTTTTACTTCCCATTAACTTTCTGACTATAATCTCTGCTGCTCCTACTACTGATTTCACAGATTCGGCTTTCTTTCTTTCCTAGAGCCCTTGGTATATTCATTAGTCTCTACTTCCCCTGTAATCCCTCACATAACAGAATCTTATAACTCCTGTTAGTTGGGGACATACAAAGTGTGTGTACAGAGTCACAATACATAATTAAAAATGTAATTGACTCTGACTGGACATGGAGGTTGGGCCTGTGGGACATGAGAAGAAACCCCTGCGAGGGGACTCAGAGCCCAGAGAACTCCTTGTCTGTTAGGTCTTTTTGAAAGGTGGCTGTGTGTGAGCCAGCACAAATGTACTCTCTGGCCATCAGACCTGTTAGTATGGACTTTGGGTTTCTCAGCCTCCAGTACTATGACAAGCCAATTTCTGTTATTAGCTGACCACTCTAAAATATGACACACATACTTTGTGAGTCATCAAAGTCTTTGTGGACTATGTGTACATCAAATGAGAGTGTTGTTGAATATTTGTGACTTGCTGAATTGTAGAGACACAGACATAGAAGAGATTGCAGAGTTTGGCTAGTAGAGAAGAAGCCATAAAGCTGCCAGGAGAAATGACACCAGGGATCAACTTCCTGTTCCTCCCAGAGAGGCTTTGCCATGCAGGCTTTCCCCCTGTTCCCTGGCTAGATTCAGTTCTCAACTCATGTATATTCAAAGCTGAAAAAGTCAGGACAGTGAGTAAAGACTACACTCATAGTCACAGAGATGCACACACATGCACATATACAGAAATGTACACACACACATGCACACAGAGAGAGAAATGTACACACATGCACACACATAGGCACACACAGATGCATATGCACGCAGGCACACACACACACACACAAGATTCGATTCTGCTTCTACTAAGATCATGGGTCTACTGGAGGCGGTCTACAGGACATGTATCTGGCCCAATTGCTGTAGGGCTGTCTCCACTTTGACACTGATGTAAGAATCTCCCACAGCGAGGTTCACTGGGGAGCACACACATACAGTCAATAAGCCCATCATGTCTCTTCACTCTGTCTGGGAATATTGGAGAACTGTGCAGCACATATTAATTCACAATACATTTACATAATAAATTATTATTAAGCAAAAAAAAAAAACTATTGAGAGGGAATAATTTGAAAAAAAGTACTAGTAAAAATTTTCCAAGATTGCATCCACTGGAAACTTAACCATTTGCAACCTTATTGATCATTAGTCTCAGCTCACTGGTTTCCATTTTTCCTCCCAACCTCTTGCAACAAGGTGCTCTCTCCCATTTGTGGGGCACCTACAGACTCACGTGTTCTCTGCCTACCACGGTCTTTTGGCACCTGCTTTTCCATGTGGGATAAATTGAGTGTAGTCAGCATGCGCCTTGATTGCACTGAACATACAGATGCATTCTGGTAGGAGGCACAGTGGTCTCTGTTGACACTTTACCTGACACTGTCTCTTCCAATGTGACAAAGGCTCCCCACAGTTACAGCGACTTCCCTTTTCAGAAGCAGACATGAAGTTCTCACAGCCTCTAACAGGCATGCTGTGTCTGACAGTCTTCCTCAAGTGAAACTACTCGTTTCTCTTTTTTTTTATTTGAATATACATGAACAGATTCAACATGTCACATGCCCTTTGGGGAATTTGTGCCCACACACTTTCTCCTCCCGATTTCCCTTCCTCTCCTCTTCCCCAGCCCTACTATCAGTTGTCCCCTCCCTTTTCTAGGGTCCACCGGCTCTCTTCCTACCCTCTCTCTTATGTGAAGATCTTCCTTTGCCATCATTCATTTCATTAGGATAATTGATCTTAGCTGAAAGGACCAGGTTAAATCACAAAGATGACCAAATGTTCAGGGAACAGGCAGTTTCAACTTAAATAATGTGAGGTGAAAACAAACTAGAATATTATTAACTGGTTTTGCTAACTTAAATATTTTGCAAGATGCCATAGCCACTACCTAGGTGACTTGATGTCTTGATGGTATTTTCTAAATCTTTGGGAACAGGACAATTTAGGGAATTGTTGGAAAGGACACGACCCTCAAAGGAGAAGAGCAAATGACATTAAATAAAAGTATAGGCTATTAGAAAAAAAGATAAGACACATAATTAAATATAAGCACATACTACAGCAGAAAGTTAGTGCTTTTTAGCTACCAGTCTTCTGAAGTATAGTCTGTGGACTCTGAATATGACATCTGAATCTTAGTGGAGTGGCGGTGTCGCCGTGACCAAGTTACAGCTGCCATTTCCGGGTTCAAGCCCTGTCTCTTACACCCACGTGGCTTCGGCAGCATCTGCAAAATCTAATTTAGAATAGAGCTGATCACACAGCAGGTTGAGGGGATTAAATTAGCTAGTATTTTTACGTTACTTAGACCAGACTCAAACTACATGCTATATGCATACGTGTAAAACAAATAAAATATTCTCGGATAACTGATCTATGACGCACTGTGTTTTCCATGAGGAAAAATAAATAATAAATGTGATAACTTAATAAACATTGCATTAAACATTTCTTTCTTTAATTACTAGGCATTATCAAATAGAAACAAAATTACAATTCTATGTAGCACTAATGACTATACTTCTTATTGACCTTCCCAATTAAGCAATGGGCCAAAAAACAATATTACGATTATTAACAGCTTGGAATTTAGAAGCAACAGGTTGTGGACTTCCGTTTTTCCCCATCCTCGCTGTGTAAAATGGCAATGATGGGGGCCACACATTTATTCTCTGTACTGTTTACTGTTTGTACAATTTGCAATGACCTCTCCATCTAGTAGCTGCTTTTTTTTTTACTAGTAAATGTGATATTCTAATTTTCATATAATTATGTTTTCTCTTAATGGTCTGTACTTATGAACTTTGCCAAGAAAATTCTTTATAATTTCTTCACTCTGTTGCTGTGTTTATGTTTCTGTGTTTCTTTTTCATATTAACATCATTAAACCATAATATCTTTATCCTTGCATGTGGTATTAGATTGAAGAGTTAGTTTATTTTCAACTAAGCTGATTTTTCCAGTATTGTCTTCCCTCTGGCTTTTGTTTTCATCTTGGGTTATAGATTAAATTATTTTATGTCAATGATCTGTGCCCAGTTTTTGCTCATTTGTCTTTAACATTCCTGTTCCTTTTTGCTTCATGTTTCATATTTATGGCTCCTGTGTGACGTACTGTCGGAATTTTCAGGATCCATTCCAAAGTCTTTACATTCTAACTGTGCATTTGAGTCTGACTCAGATGTGGTAATCATCCTTTAAAGCCATCCTTGGGCATCTTATTTAATATTGGCCACTTGGCCGTTTCCTCTCTTTGCCTCCCTTCGTTCTCTTTCTATTTTCCTTGGATAGAAATTATTTTCTCTTTGACTAAATGGCATTTTTCCTTAATACACATGTCCCTAGGTATACACTGTTACTGATGTCTATTAGTACGCGGATTTCCTCAACAGTGAAATAAGAGTGGATCCCTTCAAGTTTCCTTTGTCCTCTCTCACAGTCAGACCATCATGTTCACATCATGTTGAAACTTCTTTACCGCTGCCCAGGAAGATCAAGCAGACCCTTTTCCAGCTTGCCACGTGGTCAATAGACGCAGTGAAATATTTCTCTATGTGGTTTAGTTTTCCTTGGTGAAATTAAGTGGAAAACAAAGATGAATTGTTTAAACTTGTGGTTTGGATTTCCTTCTTAGATTTTGCAGATACAGATCTAGATCATAAACGTTTCAAATAAGTTTCTACATATTGAAACATATTGCTTTATGTTTGTTAATTAAATCATTAACATACTTGCTATTTAAAATGCTGCTATAAAGTATTTTTATAACTTTAATGAATATTAAATGTTCCAAATATGACTCCTCTGGTTTGTTGTTTTTGTTTTTATATCATTACAAGAAAGGAAGGAAATTCAAATTTCACTAATAACCAGGAACGTCTGTTTTCTTAGAAGCAAGATCTGAAAAGCTGACTTTTGCATATTACCTATCAAACTATATACATTAACCTGGGTTCAAGTTAAAAGTAAAAATTTCTGTGTCACTTGAAAAACTACATGATTTCTCTCTAAAAGTGCATTTTAATAGTTCTAGTTCAGTGATAGGAATTAACACTCCCCTTTGGCTCCTTAATAAATCAAATATGTAAATACCCACTCTATGCTGACTTCAGCCACATTTTTGAGATGTTATAAGCAATGAAAAATGGACTCGGAAGTCATTTCATAATTTTGCTTTGCTGTCACTTAGCACCAAGACTTAAAGGTCTATGGAACTGCTTTTTTTAAAATAAGATTTCTTTTAAGATATATGGACATTAAGGTAACTCAGACAGGAAAACACAGGAAAAATAAAACTATTTGAAATAGTTTTCACCAAATACTATCTGTCAGAGAAGTCTACCTAAACTTTAGTGTGTCATAAGTGAAATCTTTCCTGTTTTCTTCAAAGGACTTCAAAGGCTCTGTGCCCACAGCATCCCCTCACTGCAGACCACGTGGGGCATCTTCTCTCAGCGCTGGAGCCTGGATTCAGAGGCCCTGAGTCCACCTGAATCACCAGGATGAAGAGACCAAGGACACCAGTTTGTTCCCATTATTTTCTTTACAGCCGATCAACATTCAAAATGAAAATAGACCTTCATCAATTTACCAATTTGATTTAAAAAGAAGCACATGGG
Source organism: Ctenodactylus gundi (assembly GCA_004027205.1). Classification (NCBI taxonomy): domain Eukaryota; kingdom Metazoa; phylum Chordata; class Mammalia; order Rodentia; family Ctenodactylidae; genus Ctenodactylus; species Ctenodactylus gundi. The sequence goes on from PVKB01003092.1 coordinate 137,879, forward strand.
GTAGGAATTTTAGAAAATGTTTCCAGTTGGTGGAAGTTTTCCTTGCTCCTTTCTTACATAACGAGTCATAATAGTTTGGAGGAACCTTTTCTGTTGGTTTGTAACCACGGGTTTAAACGCCTTCGTGGTTACTAGCAGTTAAGTAGACATGAGCGGAGCAGAGTCAGCCATCCATTCTCTGGTGTAAAGCACAGAGGAAAGATTTAAACCCTGAGTGTTGGATAGCTGAGCACTATCTTGTGAGGGCACAGGAAAGTCACTGAAGACTTTACACCAGGAGATGCTCTGATGTAGCACCCAAATTGGCCTCATTGCGTTCCCTAATACAGGTTTTCTACACCTTGAACCCAAGGACCCGAAATGATCCCCAGTTTTCTTTTTCCTGAACATGAAACCCCTAAGTTGAAGTATTTACTGGAGGCTGAATCTTCTCAGACTCCAAGCTCAGGGCTGAAACTGTTCTTTCCTGCCTGGAGCCCATTTCTCCCACAACCCTCCCACTCTTGTTTACTAACCCAATGGCTGCCCTGTTCAGAACTCAGATACCAAGTTACTTGTACTTTATGCTTGTTTTTGAATGATGAAACTGATGAGATCTCAGGCTATTTCTCTGATTTAAAAACATCAGAATCTCATCTTACTGCAGAAAAAAAAAAAAAAAAAAAAACCCAAGTCAAAAGATTCCTAGTAATCAGATCTCTGCCTTTTTGTCCAGAACTCTCATTTCCACACAGGAATAGGGTGTGGTAACTGGTAACTCTCACTCTTAGCTTGGCCTGGGAGTGCCTCCAGATGCCTTAAGCTATACCCCCACCAAACATGCAAGCCAGGCTAAGTTTTTGCATATTTGTTTTTCAGTAGTAGAAGTGACCTGGAAGAAAGTTCCTCAATTATAATGCAATTAAACAATTGAAAATAATTGCCTGACAGTAATTTGTTTCAACTCATTAAAAGCTTACAGAGAGAAGACCTATTAAACAGCTTTTTCCTGATTTTAAAATGAGAATTTCCTGCCTGGTGACTCGGTTTTATTTCAGTTTATCTGGGTTTACGTACTTTTGAATCAATACTATGTGAACATGCTAACTCACACTCATGAAAAGCACAGTAGCCCCTCGCTGGTAGGATGCATCGGACATGATCCTACAGAAGGGAAAAATAGTGTGCTGCTTTGGGCTATCTCTATGCATATACACAAATTTCATAGTGAATTAAAAGTGGGAATCGATATCCAATCTTAAGAAAATAACGATTTGTGTGGCCATTTAAAGATGTCTAGCAAGATACAAATATTTCTCCCCACCCTTCAGGTTACATAAAGAGCATGAGTTGGCCTTTAAATTTGATATGTTAGCCACAAAGGAGAAACTCTATATTTTAAACATCAGCCTTGAACAGCTCAGCCTCTTGGAGCATTTGGCTTGCAGTACACAGGGTTCTACCTCCTGGGCGTCCCGGACATCTCCATAACAGCTCGCCAATGCCCAATACGTTCTTGGCCTACTGCTGACTAGAACGAGGCTGCCGCTTCTCATACATAGCGGCTGTAAAGTTAATATTTCTGCATTTCTGCCTTTTCTTTTCCTTCTTACTTTTTGGTTTTTTCATGCTGGGGATTGAATATGTGGCCTTTGCATAGAGCTATATTCTGGGCCATTTTTTTTTTTTAATTTTAAAATGAGTTCTTGCCAAGTCTCTTATTTGCCCAAGCTGTGCTGAACATGTTATCCTCCTGCCTCAGCCTTCTTAAGTGGTAATATAATATCCATCATTGACAAATTTTGCCATTTTGCCATATTGACTTCATATTTTTCAGGGAATAAAAAGGAATTGAAACTGCTGCAGCTTCCCCTTCTTTGCTTTATTTCTTAAAGGAAAGAGTATTTTTAATCTAGTGCTTAACTTCTCTCAAAAAATGTTTTATGTTAGCCACTTTCACAATGTTTATATCCATAAGGGGTATCACTTAGTTTTTTAAACTTGATAAACCCATTAAAATTCCCCCTACATTCCTTTTCTTTAAAGTTGTCTCTGAGATTTTTCTCCATTGACACCATCCTTTCTTTTTTCATTTAAAAGTTTATGTCCACCTAGTGATCAGATCTCACGTATGTGTTCTGCTTTTCTGGAGTCTACACAGATTGTTGGTTGCATCATAATCTTTCAGCACACATTTTCATACATGTGGAGATCCTTCCCACGGGAAAACACTAGGTGTAAAAAGCCGGTTCTTGTGTTCCATGAATTTTGTCTTCATTGTACATTCCGGAACCCCTCCCTCTCCAAGACCTCTGTCACTCCAATCTGCCTGAGCTTCTGAAACAGATGGCAACAGTGCAGTCTAAGCAATGGCCCCTCCTAAGACGGAGTCTTCTGGCTCCTGAGCCATGTTGCCCCAGGTGGCAAGATGTGTGACCACAGACATTGCCCACCCTTGTCTCACGTGTCCTGCTCCTGATTCTTGTCTGGGGAATGACTCCTGTGTCTTTCTGTGTATGAACAGATATACCTGGATTCTCACAATTATTAATCTGATATTTTATTTATGTAGCAATTTGAACCTGATCTTGGCCTGAACTGTGTGGCACTTATCTGAAAATTGTGCCTCCTGTCCCCAGTCATATGTTGAAATCCTAACGTGGTCCCAGAGAATTGGTACTAGAGTACCAATGGAGTGGGAGTGAGGTGATGATGTCGTGAGGTCGAGCCCAGTGAATGGGACCAGTGTCCTTTCTATAAAGTGACCCCCAGGCTCTGGAGAACATGGTAAGCAACCCACTAGGAAATGGTCCTCCGGACAAGAATCACCCCTCACCTTGAACTTGGGTTTTCCTGCTGCCCCCTGACTCCAGGTTTTTAAGAAACACATTTCTGATGATAATAAGCTGCTCCGTTAAGGTATTTTGTGATAGTAGTCCAACCTATAAAGTTATTTACTCTTTTAAGGTTACATGTTACTCAGAACTCACACTTAAAGCTTGTCAGTGGGATTAGAGCATTTGTACTGCCTCCAAACCTGATTTCTGTGTTAGCACAATTTGAAGTTTAAAAGAACATAAAGGTGCCCACAAAAGCACTGCTTATAATCATAAATGTGTGTATTTTATTATAATACAACCAAAATATACATTTCACAATTTTAATTATTTTATACTATAAGACTATATTTCTTTTAAAATATCAAAACTATAAATTCAAAATAATTGCTAGCCACTCACAATAGTAGGATTAAATTACATGATTAACTATGGCTTTTGACAGATTTTTGCCCTTGCCCTCAAAAAACAATCTATTTCAAATTTTCCATAAACACTTTGTAGTACAAAATATTTAATTGAGAGGTATAAATCACATGTATGCTCTCTCTGTACTTTTCGTGTGTGGAAACTGGGAATTTTAGCTTCTACATTTTCAACTTCACATGTAAGCTGAATCATTTAAATATTGCTACACTAACAAAAATATATATTCCCATAAAAACTTCACAACATCGTCATGTTTTATTCTGAACTACCCATAAGGCTAATAGGTGAAATCATATGGTCTTAGAAGATCGTGACATTCTAAGGCATGCGTATTTCAGTTTTGGTTGACATATCTTAATGCATAAGAAACACCTGGGAAAATATCTGGAGAAACATCAGAGTTTAATAAATGATCTCATTAACCTTTTTACTTTATAGAAATCTGAACAATACCAAGGTTATGAAGATAAGTTCAGTTTTGGTAACACTGAAATGCCGGCACTGAGTTTGCTAACTTTCCCTTGTCTTTTCATTGAGCCCATAGAATTCATTAGGAAAAAACACACAGGACTATAAGAAAAACTGAAGCACAGATCAAAGGAAAATCCAGCAGTGAAACTGTGCTGCAGCCTGCCTGTTGTAAAAGAGCGCAGTTCCAGAACTCGGCCATGGATGAGGAGGCTGGGAAGCGTCCGTCTCCCACTACTCTGTGGCTTTTGCCAATTACTGCATTTTTCTGGCTCTTTTGCATTTCTTAACATAATTTGATTGATTTTCTGAAATGTTTATTCAATCATGTGAAGGTAGTATTTTGAGTTTGAGAGGAAAGAAGAAAGCTTCTTACATAAATTAATTACTGAAGCTATCCATTTCTAAACAAACTTTTAAAAATTCCCAATAAATTGGATGGAAATGAATGCAGGAGGCAAGACGCCACTCGGCAGCCAAGGTGGGTGAACACAAAGTGGCCCATGCACCCGGCAGTCAGGGACCTGTGTGCTAAGGACAGGAGGAGAATGAAAACCAGCCGGAGTCAGAACTCCGAGCATCCCTCCAGAGAAAGAGCTAACTTCTTAGAATATTTGGGACCGTACGCTAGAACTGCTTTTTCAGTTTTTCCTAAAGATTTGGGTAAAAGCTTCAGTTACGAGCAAGCCTAAGTCATGTCTGTCAACTCCACAGAATATTCACACCTTGGCTGCAACGTGTTGCTGACAGCAAAAGGTTAAAAGACTCAATCTCGTTTAGATATTCTCTATCTTTAAAATATACACATAAACCTTTGTCCTTTTTTCATTATGAGATTGTATCTTACTAATAATATTTCTGTGGTTTTAATTATCATAAATTAATAGGTTTTTATCCACACAGCCCTATGTTTAAATAGGAGATGTGAAAAAGGTTCCCCAAATTTCTGTCTGAGTTAAGATGAGAGAAGTAATTAAAACGTGGTTTGGATACTCATAATTGAATATCAAACAGATTTTCACAAGTTGATCCTAATCCTCGAACCCCAGATAATGTCCCCATAGCCATCCCTGGCTGAGCCCTGCTACTTGACTGGGACACAAGGAAGTCTTAGGAAGACTGATAACAGGACACGCCCTCTGGGCAAGCCACGCCCCCAGCCAAGTCCAAACTCACATGCTGTGCCAGGCGAATCCCACCTCAGCACACCTGCTCTTATGCCTCACGGTTTGCAGGCTTGTTCTGGTTTGCTTTTCCCGAGGTTGTTACTTCATTTCTGCTTATCCTGGAGAATCTGAAAAACTTGGGAGAGGACTATCCGAGGGTGTATGTGGCCTCATGGATACATATGATGACTTTGAAATAGACAGAGCAAGCTGCAACATAGAGGGTGCTCAGAACACAGGGCATTCCCGGGCTCTGCAAGGACAGGTCCCCTTGTCTCCTGATCCCCCACTGATTTCTCTTTCAGGACACACAGAACGCATGAGAATCCAGCAAATCCATTCTGTAGTTTTCTGAAAAGCTGCCTTCCTGGCGCAGAAGTGACTAATTTCTCATTTCACGCTATAAAGGGCGTGCAAAGGCCGAAGAGTGGAAGGGGAAGGGTTCAGGGCCCCAGCCGGGGAAGGTGGGTCCACTTCCAAGGCAGGAGGCCACCCCTGTGCGTGCTCCGGAGCAGAGGCCTGGGGCAGTGTGCGTGCAGAAGAGCAAAAGGCCTTGCGTCTTTGCTGTGAGGTGGCTTTCCATACATGTGTGAGTCGTGCTCCCTGTGAGATGACTAAACTATTCTACTCGGAATACGACCCCTCGATTCAGAAATTCACAAGGGTTGTGTGCAGAAAGAAGATGTCAAAGGGTTAACTTAACCCTTCCCGTTTTCAGAATGGTGCCTTTGTCCTGTTATCAAACAAATATATAACCCCACTCCCACCACGGTCATCCACTTAACCCCTATGATTTATATACTGCTTTTTCTTATTCACTCAACTAGAATCCGCTATGCAAGAGAAAATAAAGGAAGTAAATAGAAATAGTATACAAAGAGGCATAAATACTTAGAAAACCCACATACTGAAGTAGCATTGGTTATAAATATGTTCACCTTTCCCCTGATATCTTAAATTGTTTACATTTCTTCACGTTTGCTAGCAGTTTTTTGTAGCTGATTTTTTAAATAGATGAATTACTAATCAGCAGATCCTGTTCTCAGGACAGGAGAGCCCGTATGCTGTGTCCTCTGAGTTTCGGGTGCTTCCTCCTTTTCCAGGGGAGTCCGGGCCACCAACTATGGCTCCTTCCTTCTGTCCCCTAACAAATTCCATCTGCTCTCCTTCCTTTGAGGACATAATGCGCACCATGACGTTTCCCTTCTGTTATTAATTTTTCCCGTACCTTATTAAAACATGGATTGAGCATTCAGTCCCTCTAGAGCTCAGCATATATCCTGGAAACGTATCACTGAGCCTTGACTCTCCTGGAAACCTGCTGTTCCTTAAAAATCCTGAGGAATCCCTGGAGGAGCGTCAAAGTCCCCTAGTAAGTCAGTGTGGCCATAGCTAAATGTCATCTTGTGGCCTGGAAGAACTAGTGGGCTTCTCCACACCCCCAGGGCAGGCGAGGGCTCCCGGGAAGTCCGCGCTCCAGCTCCATGGAGCCTTGCCCGGGTGTGCCTTCCCTCCAGCTCGCACCTGGAGGGAGCCGGTCCTGGCGCGGAGTAACTTACAGAGCATGGCCAGGGAGAAAAAAACTTAATAGAGTTATCCAAGGCGCCGCTTGCTTAGCTCACGTGTGTACAGGTTACGCCCCCACCCCATGTTTGCCATAAATGGTCGTATCCAGGAGATGTGTCCCGCGCCTTAGGCGAGTCCGCCGGAAGCCTTCCCAAGGGAGGGTGAGGGATGCATGCGATAGAAGACAGTATTCTGCAGGAAAACCAATCTCGCTGAAACTAGAGGCCCTAGGTAGGCACAGCCCGGAGCCGCCGCCGCTGGGGGCGCCCGCGGGGCTCGGGGTCCCTGGGGTGCCGCCGGTGGCGCTTCTTCTTCAGCTCCTGCAGGAGCTTCCACTTGGCGCCGCCCTTGCTCCGCTGCCGCCGCTTCTCGCGGTGCCACATCTGCTCGCAGTACTGGTCCAGGCTGAAGCCGGGGCTGCTGAGGAGCTGCAGGTAGTCCTTGTACCTCAGCCGCGACTCGGCCAGCGGGTCCCGGGCCCGACCCTCGTCGGGCTCCGCGCGCGGCGCGCTGTCCATCTGCCCGGCCTCGATGACGCTCAGGGTCAGCCGCGCCACGGTGTGGACGAACGCGTGCTCCTGCGCCCTGCAGGCGTACACGCCGGCGTCCTGCCTCTGCAGGCGGCGGATCAGCAGCCCGTACTCCGTCCTGATAATCCTGTCGTCGGGTTGCAGCTGCGGGGTGGGGAGATGCAGGGAGCTCGTTAAAAACGGAGAGGAGGGTTGCAACGCTAGCGTGATCTACACGGGCTGGAAGCACCCGAGCTCAAGGTAACCCTTGTGCATGTCACATGATCACTATGGAAGGAAGTACACAGTTTCTCCGAGACGATCCTGGAAGGCGGATCCCTCATCTCTCTGTCACCAGGCTAATTTCACCAGCCTTCCTTAGAGAGGGAGAAAAAAAGTAAAACTAATAACTCCCGAGCGACAGCTTCCCTTTCCACTGTCTTATCAGGTCTAACTGGACCTCTGGAGCAGAGTTCAGTTTTCTCTCAGTATAAACATAGGAACAGAAGCTGAGATCAGCAACCGAGTAGAAGCAGGAGCCATCAGCCGCTATGTGCTTGTTACTTGGGCTGGCTGTCGGCGGCGGAGGTCAGCAATCCACACGGCGCTTGGCCGCAGAAATGTGGCATGGTCCATCACCGTGCAGCAACAGGATGCCATAGGCACCGGAGGATGCCAGGCACCGCCCACTGGTGCCTGGGGTACAGCCTGGCAGGCAGGGCTGGTCAAGGCCTCTGCCCGTCAGAAACGCAACTCAGCAGGAGCACAGCGAGGAGGCCCCAGGCTGCGGCCCCTTTCTTGCTACGGGCTGGACTTTGCCGCTGGGCGCACACACAGTACTTTAGGTGATGCCATTGGAGGAAGTGTTTGCATTTGCATCCCCTGGGACACGTCACGTGGTCCCGTGATCTTGAGGATGAGAGAGCTGCAAGCTCCCTACCCTTGGAGCGGAGGTCACTGAGAAGGGACCCCACCCTCAGGGCCCTGGCCGGTGGCCTGGTGCCAGCAGTGACCACAGGGTGGTCACCAACATGAGGATCCCGTATCACGGTGGCCTTGCTGAATGGCCCAGCCCAGAGTGACAAGCAGCAAAGGCAGCAAGAAGAGCGCAATATGGAAGATTTCCCCAGGTCGTGCATCTGCCTCTGCCGGGCAGACTCAGCGCCCACGGAAAACGAGGAGGCGTACAGACGGCTAAATCGAATTTATTCGCAGTGGGAGGACTATCTGCTTTTAAGTGAACAATATGTAGGAAAAGGGCTCATTCTGGAAATATGAGACAACGATAAGAAACGTCTTTGGCTACCAGCCCAGATCACTCACACGTCAGTGGGGAACCACTCTCGGTGCCCAAGCCCTGCAGCTGGTGGGGGACCCGTCACAGTTCGGTCCCTGATCGCAGGTCGTCGCTGAGACTCAACTGCCTCACTCTGAGCCCGGCCAGTAATCATCAGGGAGTTGAATGTCTAGTCATCGTTTCCTAATGGGAGCATTCTAAAGGCCCCAACACTTCAGGTGCTATCATAAGACAAACTAACCTTGAATTTGCTTACATTCTCTTAAGCCATAGGAACCTCCTTCCTAAAAATAAGTGAATTTGTCTTGACATCATGATTCTAAAGGCCCAATGTTAAACAGAAATTGTAATCTCCAATTTAATTCCAACATAATAAATTCATTTTCTTAAAAAAACTTAATGCAAGAATTATTTTTAAAATTTTAAATGAATGTGAGATGCAGGAATGCTGGTTCTAGAGCCTGGGCTCTGGCCTCTGCCTGCTGTGCCCCTCCAAGGACGCCACTGCCCCCAGTCCCAGCCCTGGAGCCTCCTATCCATCAAGGTGGTGAGCAGCAGATGGTGTGCTTGGGAGCACAGGGGAAGCTCTTTGAAGGTTAAAGTGTGAAGCACTCTTAGCGGCAGCAGAGACTAACGCCAGGCTGCTTAACAGGTAACATCTAAAGCGTTTGTTTTCTGTGATTCTTTCAATAGAAGGCGGCCTGAGAATATTGGCATACAACCAAGCAGGGCTCTTGCTCCCAGATGCTCCCTGGGCTTCCTGGGCTCAACCTTGACCTTGCACTGCACGGGGCACGTAGAGGCTGCCCCGTCTCTCATGCAGGACATTTCACTGTTCTCTTTAGTCTACAGACAGGAAGAAATTGTGACTTTGACGTCACACATAACGAGCAACACTTCATCACTACTTTGGCTCTTCGCTTGCTGTCTCCTGTTTCTGTTGCCTGACCCTGGGACTGGTTCCCTCCGGCCCTCCCTGCCCTCCCCCTCAGCCATCCTGGAAGAGCCACTATTTCGTAAACACCCAGTGTTTCATGAGTCCTAACCCTTCACGTGCTCTCCTCCTACGGAATGCTTCATTTGTTCTTTGCAAAAGATAAACAACTTAGTTTAGATGGTTATGGGCTTCCTAAGCTACCTAATCTCTATCAGACCATTTAAGCAGTTTTTGTTTTCTTCTAAATTTTGAAAAATATGACTTCACTGAAATGCCATCTTTACTACAATACATGTGGAATGAACATCACATACTTTCTAGGATTTTTCAAGTTTAAAGGCATGACTCTGTGATGCAGACAGTAAGTATGTGACTTGGATTTGTGTACTTCCCATCCTAGCTCTCCAACACACTGTCCCTGGGTGCTGAAGCAGGAGGCAGCGTGCTGCCTGTGTCCCCACGAAATGTCAGCACAGGCAATTTAGGCAATTCAGTTTCTCCAAGGGGAGAGAGTACAACCTCTGGCCACTGATGTACACTCCTGGGTTTTGTCCACTTGAGAAGTGACAAGTGGCCTGCTCTGCTTTAAATATCAAAGCATGCGAGCATACACTAGCTGCATATGAACAGGGATCACGGATCTGCCTTGTCAGATGTGGGTCTTCAGGGAAGGACAATTCATTTAGAAGGAGGAGAGAAGCAGGCTAGGGAAGAAAGGACATTTCTACTCTTTGGAGGTATTGTGTCAACTTGTTGAGATTGAGGGGGTGGGCGCCCACGGCAGGACTTTCAGATGTCTATTGTTGACTTGTGGGCCAAAAAGTGACGGTGCACCCACTCTGGGCATGGGAGGCCTAACTAGCAGCTTGAATGGAGTAAAGGAAGGAAGTAGAAACTTTGTTACAGCTTCTTCCTGGGAAAAGCTCTGGACTTGCCTGAGTTTCCCCACCCATTTCCCCCTGCTTCACTTTCTTTCTGCTTGCAGTGCCATAAGGAGCTCTCCAGCCTCTGCCATGTGCCTTCACTGTTGACCCCTAACCCTAAATGGACTGTGTGAGACTTCCTGAACCTGTAGCTAAAATGAATCTTTATTCCCTGAAGTCTTTGATGTTGAATAATTTATCCCAGCAATGAGAAAGTTACTAAAACAGAAATTGGTACCAATCAAAAAGGATTGTTGCTGTGAGTTTACCTGACCATGTAGTTTGGAAACTTTAGGAACTGGTCTGTGGGAGGAGTTTGGAAAGGTTTGAAGATGCTGGCTAGAGAAGCCTTGGAATGCTCTGAGCCAAGCTGATGGGAGACTCTAGTCTGAATTCAGAAGACCAGAATGTTGACTGAAGTGTAAATTGGAAAGGCCAGGCCCAAGGAATTTTCAGATGAGAATGAGAACTCTATTGGCAAGTGATCTAAAAAACACGATGTGTGCTAACCCTGACAGAAAGTTTGTTGGTATTTTTTCCTTGTCCAGAGACTTTGACTGAAAGTGAGATGAAGGGCAGTGAACTACTTAATCTGGTGGAAGAAATATCAAGGCAGCCCAATGTTCAAGTTGTCACATGGATGTTGCCTGCAGCTTTTAGCCAGCTCTATACTGAAAAGTTTGCAGTTCTATAAGAATGACAAGGGCTGCAAAGGCAGGGCAAAAGGGTACAGGGAAGTTGAACAGCTTAGCATTAAAAAGAAGCCAAGTACTTGGAACCAGAACTGTAAAAAAGGATCCCTTGACGGTGTCTCAGGAATCATCAAGATCCTGCCCTTTGCCAATTAAAGAGGAAAAAGTGCAAAAGACTTTGCTCGAAGAAAGGGAACTAATAATATTCAGTTCCTTTATTTATTTCTTCTTCCTTCCTTTATTTAGAGTCATGTGTATACATTGTTAAGTTTCTCAAAGTACACTTAGTTAACACTCCATAAATATGATAGATGCATTAAAATGATATCAAAGCAATATTAATATTTTATAAAATGTATTAGAAAAAAGAATATTTGTGAAAAGTACTGTTAGGGCAACTGGCTCATTATTTTAAATAAATTTAATATTCTTAAGTAGGATATTAAATATAAATAGGAAATTTAAAGTGAAAATGTAAAAATAAAATTTGGGAACTGTATATGTGTCTCCTTGGGGAAGCATTCTATGTGGTGAGACCAAAATCTTAAAGATATTCATCAACAGATGTGTCTACTTCACATATAAAGTTTTACAGAAAAGTTAGGAATTGTTAGAAATGCAAAAGGTTAAGGGTTGTATAATAAACCAAATTCACTAACATATAGCATTAGTGAACATGATTAGTGTCGATAATACAGCAAGGGCCTGATGAAAATACTTTTAGTAGATCTGTGAATGAAAATTGAGCCTATGTCAAGGAAGGCAAGGCTCCAAAATGCAGCAAGCAGAGAATTTATTAACAGTGAGTAAAAACAAAGATGCTTCTGGCACAATGGTGATCCCTGTGGTGGAGCACACACCAAAACACCGCCCCTGCTCACTTGCATATAGGGGCCTCACGATTTCTCCTGTGTTGTTGTAATTTTAGAACCATTTATATTGATTTTTACATTTGAAGGAAATAGGAAAAGACTCACAAATGGGAAACTGCAAATATTTGAGGATTTTTTGAAAATATTAAAATCATCAGAGAACATATGGCCTGGTGAGGGACATATGAACCATCTTTTATTCAGCAACATCAAAAAGTTCAACAGATGGACAGGGACTCATGATCCCCTTGCTGGTTGTAGCATAAACATCATCAATTTCAAGAACATGTAAGAAAATCAGCCCATAACTGACTCCTGACCTCCCTGCTCAGCACCCAACTGTGACATGGTGCAGGAAGGAAATGCTCCCCTCCTGGCCAGAAATAACCTGGTGACAGAACAACCAGGCCTCAGGAGGTTCAGGTCCTCTCAACCCCAGGCCTTCCATTGGAGAAGGATCCCACACTATGACCGATAGGCCAAGAGTAGAAGGCACCCTGCTAGGACATGCCTCCATGCCCATGTGAATGTAGCCCCGCACCTCAGCCTCCTGTGGACAAGACAGATGAAAACACCAGTGGAAACACGACAGCCGAGGAACATGTGGTACACACGCAATTCTGCCACAGAGAAATCCTTGGGGCATGTGCTACATTGACCATGTGGTCTACTGATGATAAGGCCATCAAAGCAATACAGCATTTTCAGAGAAGTGAGGAATGTGAGTACCAGAAACCTGGGGAGATCAGGGATCTGAGGCCAGGGGATTAGCTCAAGAGGAGAACCACCTTTTCTAAAAGTCAGATTAAATTTGCCATGGAGGTTAAACCATCATTTGTTAAGAATTTTTATTTAACTGAAAAAAAATCGTCAAACTTCACTAGTTATAAATTTAAAAACAGTGACTTGTCCCATCTCATATTAAAATACTGCAACTGAAATAAATCTGCATACTAAAAAATATAGATGATATTCTCCCAAATTTCTTGTTTAAGAAGTAAATGTCTTATATTTTGGAATTAAATAGTCATTTATATAGTAGAAACTATCCCAACATATATTGGTAAAAGTGAAAGTCAAATAGTGCAAATAATAACAGTGTTAATCTTAGAATTTATAGACATCAGTATTGAAAAAAATCAAGTTTTATGGGAATAATGTGATACAAAAAGAAATGGATTTATTTGCCTGGTAGAGTATTAAGTACATAGAGTCAGTATTTTGATAGAAAAAAATGTATTCTTAGAGATCTTAAATGAAGGTAATGAGTTAGCTTCATTGTGTAACAATGGAATTATATCACTTTTTATATTTACTTACTTGTGTTACTAAGAACTGAGTCCAGAGTTTTCACATTGAGTTACACCCCCAGCACCTTTGATTATTTATGTATTTATATAAGCAGTGGGATCATATCTTTGAATTGATTTCTCACTGTACAGTTTGATTCTCCTACTCCAGAATTTCAGTCTCACCATTGATATCGGGGTCTGTAAATCCTTTCTCAGGAGAGACCGCATGTTGCAGTTTCCATGCACCCTCTCTGACCCCTACACCTGCAGGGCCCGTGGTATCCAATCAATTCCACCCCCACCAAATCTCTCCAGACTCTGCCTCTGTCAGCACTTAGAGAGAAAAATGCCTGAAGTTGCAATTGGCGACTCTCTGCTAATGTCTCACCAGTCACCCTGGCTGTTTTAGTCGCTTAGGGATTTACCAGAGGGTAACAGAGCAGCTAGGGAACAGGACATGGCCAAGTCCCCAGGAAGGGCTGGTGCTGTCTGACCACTGACCAGGGTTTGCCCACCACACAGTCCCGCTCACTGTATCTGCATATCTGCAATCGCTACATGGATGTTTATGCTCACCACAGCCTCTACCGTGAAGGCCTCAATTTACATGTCTCTTCATGTTTGACTTCAAAGTAGCTTTTGAATCTACTTCACTCACTTCAGAAAACTTTGCCTCAAGGATTCAAAGACCATGTAACAACTCAAGACACACGGGTTTCGAATACTGCATTCATCCCAATACTTGTCACGACATCCTTCGTTTTGTCTCGGGAAGTCTACAACTTGACTCTGAACACCATTGCCTTTTCACACAATAACAATGCACAGCAACATAACTTTCATAACTTTCAAACAATCCTAATCTAACCTCAGCAACCTAATTAAATTCCTCAGCATGCATTACTCATCTTCGTCAAAACACCTTCGTGCCTAGTACAGACTCAAGCAGTGGTACAGAAACTCCAAAAACTTCGAAAGAATGTGGTAGGCACCTTATTTTTCCTTCAGTTTATTTAATTCCAATGCATAAAAGTGAAAAGGTGGACCAGTTACGTATTCAAATGCTTAGCTAAGTTGTTCATATGGTACAATAAAATAGCATATTTTTATTCAAACTCTCCATATTTCATTTTGTGATCTTCACTGAACACAATCAGAAACTTAGAAGTTAGCCATGCCACAGTGGTGGAAAATACCTTGTTCTTGTTCTTAGAGAATTGTCCCAAATTACAGGCAATTCATAAGAAATTTTAAAAGTTTGAAAAAAACGTTTCGATTAAAAATGTAAATTTGTTTAAGTTCATTCTCTTTTAAATGCAGTTTATTGATATATCTGTATCAAATTGTCCTTATTCTTGGGCTAAAACCATCTTTATCCCTGGTGCTAGTGAGCATACTGTTACCTCCCCTTTCATCAACAACAATGCAGGTGCCAGCCAGCAGAAGAGCCAGGTGCCCCTTATGACCAAGCTCACAATGAAAGCCTTGTCACCCTCCCAGTAGCCTTCCTGGAGTGAAGGCGGTCACTCACCTCTTCCCGGTGCTCCTCTCCCGACCGCTGGATATACCACTTGATAGATGCCTGCTGGGATTTAGGCATACATTCCAGAAAGGTTGAATTAAATTCAATGCCAAAAATCACCTTTTCGTCAGCAGTTTCATGACTAATGTCTAGAAAACAAACATGGAATAGGAGATTAGCCGTGATCTGAATTTGAAAGCAATGGGAAAACTGTCTGATTCAGAACAGATGCCATTCAAACAGAATCACACACATTATTAGAGAGAAAGGAAATTTGTGCAATAGCAGTAGAGGTGGGTTCAGATTTTTACCCTATAGATTGATTCTTAAAACTCTACACCTACTTTGTAATTTTTCCCATTTCATCACTACATTAATAATTTTCTACTGTTTTAAAAATAATAATTCATAAGGATTGAAAGCTAAACATTGTGTCTCTTTCTCTCAAGTTAAGTAAGTTCGAACATGTTTATGCTTCAACAAGTTTTTGTTTATATAATATGTAACTAACTCTGCAGTTAATTCATGAAGAATAATTAACTTTCCCTTAAAGAGAAGTTCTGTCTGAATTAGCCCCCAAGTTGACTAGATAACAATAAGACATTTCAGTGGCAGAAACGTAAGTCCAGTGGTCCAACTCTGATGGAATTCTGTGATGAAAACAAGCCAGATGCTCTGATGCTGAGAATCTGGACTTTATCTGTGTTATCTACCATTTCCTTCTCTCTCTCTCTCTCTCTCTCTCTCTTTCTCTCTCTCTCTGTTTTTCCCCCAGAGATTCTTTAGCCAGCCATGCGCTTGTTATGAAAAGAGAATGGGAGCTGAGGCCCAACATCTCAGGCACTGTGTCCTCGTCCAACCACCGTAGCACATGAAGCACATCCTACCCTGAACGGCCCAAGGCTGCATTCCCTGGGGGAGCTGACATTTGTAGCTCAAATTTGATTAGATAAAACAATGCCGGCTGTCCAGCCTGCTATCAACAGGCACGGTTTCATCGTGTGTTCAGACGTCTCACTTCTGCAGACAGACCTACGTCGCACTACAAGCATCGACTGAAGACCAGTGGGATTGAATCCTAAGGCAAGGCGCAGAGACACCAGCTGGGGTCATAGAGGCACACACAGCCAACAGGCAGGCTCCTTTTAAGGAGCGTCTTTTGAAAGTATTTATGCTTTACCTGCAATAATCATGTCAAGCTATCTTTCTGAGAGTGTGGATTCTACTCAGAACTTGTAATCCATCAACTGTCTCCAACTACCCAGCCGACTGGGTGTGTAGTTTCCCATTGAATCACTTCCTAACACCCAGGAGACCCCTCGCGCCCAATGTGGGAGAGAAGCACATGTGTCTTCTCATTGGGGGAGGCACTGCCCTAACGAGAAAGGAGGCTGATCATCAAGCAGGGAGGTGCCTACTGGTTTTTAGGGCCCCAGAGTAAGCAGACAGATTCAACTAAAACATTGGTTAAGTCAGGAAAAGTTAAACTACCAAGATAAACTGAAAAAATGAAATGAGCCTCTTGACATCTCCTTCACACCAGCAGAGATAGACTACAACACACTCATCACTATAGAGTATGGCTGAACTGGAATTCACATCGCTGCTAGTAATGTTTCATTTCTGGTATTAAAAATTCAAATATGTATGTATACATAAATGCATGTATGCTTACACAACACACATGACCACACATACAATACAGTGTGTATTTTATTACCATCAAATGTTCAAACATGTGCATTTGTATGATTGGTGCTGTAAAGTAGTTGGAATAGTCCTTATTAACTGTGCAATAATTTGTAACAGAATGTTGTAGTTTTTTAGATTGCAGTCGAAAATAGTTTTCATAATGAAATGTTGGGATATTTCTTTATATAGAGATGTAAATAAATAAATGTAGACAGACAAATAGGATGCAATGCGATAGCACTTAGTGGCAGAGGGCTTGCCTCGCACACACAGGCTCTGAGTTCAAGCCTTCCCCAAATTATTGTGATGCTAAGTCCAAGAGGTGTCCAAGCACAGGGTTCCCTGCTGCTGAACACAGGTCACCCACATGTGTTGATGACCTTACAGCCTAGTATACTAGCATTTAACAATTAATGAACAAAGAAAAGAAGGAAGGAAGGAGAAAGGCTATTCATTATCTATTCTCCAGTCACTCAAGCCTTGATGACCTAGAAAAGCGCAGGTAGAGGTGGCTGGGGATGGTCCAGTTCTTCCAGGGTTGGGCAAAAACAAAAGCAGGAAAGATATAAAAAATGAAGCCCGCAGGGTGAGACACCAAGCTGAAGGGTATGGTGCTGCACAATTGGGAAACCACGTTAGGGGTGAAAGGGCCGGTGCGCAGTCCCTGCTGGCTCTCTTGGGGCAACGGGCCACCCACAGCTGATGCAAGCTCCCAGGGGTTTCAAGCAGCTTGCAACACCTAAGGGGAAAGCAGAGTCTTTGACGGGACAAGGGGACATACTCCTGTACATCACAGCATGGAACACAAGGGGAAGAGAAATCAGAAATAAAGCAGGTGCTGAAAACTGGGCACTGGGCTTGGCAAGGAAGGAATCGCAGATGGCTTAACAGCCATGGCTTGGGTAAAGTGACCAGGATGACTAGAGAGGACGGGGCAGTAGGTGACAGGTAAGCTGGTGTCTGTGTGTTGGGGGGGGGGGGGGGGGGGGGGGGGGGGTGAGGGGGGAGTTACTGAGGAAACCTGAGGGGGCAGCCAGCCTTCCTGATCCTCAGCATTACCTGACATGGCCCTGACCTCACCACTTTCATGTTTCACGGCCTGCTTCCCCCCAGCGCACTCATGAATACAAACCCCACAGATGCCTAAGGTGTTTCTCTTTTTTTTTCCCCATTGATATACACCCAATCCCTGTAAAGACCTCTGATAAATCCTACATGTATACATTCTCACGGCATGGATGAGTAAGAAAGACCCACACATCAGACATGTCGGCGAGACTCCTGCACTTGAGATCTGACAGTGAGACGTCCGCACGTCCAGATCTGATGGGAAGGCGGCCTCACGTGAGACCCGAGGAGAGGCCCACGTGTCAGGCATGACAGTGAAACACCACACACTAGAACTCCAAAGAGTAACACAATGATCTAGATCAGAATTTACTTCTCAGAAGAATGAAATTCTAAGTTAAAACGATTGCCTCATTTTTAAGCCAAGAAAACATTGCTGGGCCACCAGTTATAATCTATAAAACTCTGGGTTATGAACATTACTGATGGGGTAGTTAGCAGCAACTGGATGATGGAAAGTGCATCATTACCCCAGAGGTGTGTGTGTGTGTGTGTGTGTGTGTGTGTGTGTGTGTGCACTGTGTGTGCACTGTGTGTGCCTATGTTGTGTGTGTGCCTAGGTATGTGTGCGTGTGCCTGTGTGTCTGTGTATGTGTTTTCTACCTGCAAGGAGAATTGAAGGCAACCAAGGCTCCTCGCTCTCTGATTCTCTTCCTTTTCCTGGCTCCTCCTCAACTTTTCCCATGCTGGTCCCCCATTCAGCCTTCTGAGACTTGCAGTCTGCGAGCGGTTCCTCTTAGCTGCAGCCTCTCGTGACCCCTATGCTGAGCTCCCCATTCACTAGCTGTGCAATGCGAGCTGTCCCCGAGGAACCGTCAGCTCTCTCAGGAGTGTCTGAATCCCACTCAGGGCCACGAGATGCTCGTGCCGGTTACTCCATAGTTACTGAGCGAATGAGCACACAGACTAAGGGGTGCCGCAGAGCAAGCGCAGGCTCCCTAGAACATCCAACAGGTGACTGCACGTCCTTCGGAGTGTCCCTGGGAGGCCTCTGAGTTCACCGTAAGCCCCATGGGTTTCTGCACTGTCATCCTTTACCTCTGATATCTATTTTATTTATTTATTTATTTATTTATTTATTTATTTATTTATTTTTTAGTGCTACAAAGATGGACAAGGCAGTAAAAACGAAACAAGAACTGCAGGGTAGGAATTTAAAAAGGCATGAGAAACGAGTTCACGACATAACAGAGGCTGTTTACTTGGGCATGAAGGAGGGGTCTGATTAGAAAATATTCTGTTGCTTTTCCAGAACATAAGCGTTACACAAAATAGGATCTCATATAATAGATATTGGAATATATAATAAAGTGGAGAGAGGCTGGGCTTATCATTTTAAATGAGGGATAAGGCAAATGAAATCTGATGTACTTACTGTCCTCTACGTCCCAGCACTGCGTGATCGGGTCCCCATACTTCACGTCTTGGCGTCTAGCTCGCCTGTACAAAAGGGATTAAGCTGGTTAGAGACGCAGGCATAAAGACTGGAGGAGAGAGGCTGCCTCTGGGTGGGGCTTGCTCAGCTGTGACACGCTTGCCTGGTGTGCATAGGGCCCTGGGTTCAATCCCTAAGTTGAAAAAGGAAACAAGAGGGAGACAGAAAGGCTGTGCCTAACACTAAGAGTGTCAAGTGCAGAGTCACACTTACATGACGGCTCCACTTGAACACAGACCATTATTCCAATCAATCCAAATTGGCTTAGATACCTTACAGTTGCCTGGATTTAACTGAAATACTATTCTTTATTCAACAGAACAATTTGAATATAAACAAAATTTAGGCTTCCTATATCTATATATGTATATGCATGTCTGTATGTGTACCATGTATGATTACATATAAATATGAGCAATATGGGGTAACTATTCTTGTCCCTTTTCTTCAGATATTGGAAAAATAATAATGAATTAGAGGGTCTCAATAAGTGATGGGAAAGTTACACGCAGATCCAAAACACCTTACTATATGTACATTCACTGGTACATAAATTTGAGCAAGGAACTAGACTGACTGACACAGAGGTGCATACTCACACTCGATGAGCATGAGTGGCGACGTGTTGTTTGTATCTGTGGACACACAGTCCACATTAATGTGAAAGTAATAACACCGACACAAAGATCTTTGCATTAGGTGGCAGTTTCCCTTAGCAGAAAAGAGTAACCATCATATACAAAAAGTAAAACTATTTCTGTATCCAAACTAAGTATGCCTTCCACTCTTACAATATGTTTTAATTTGCTTTGGCTATGTAAACTTTATTGTTAACTGATGCATGAAAATAAAAAACTATACATATTAGTGGAGCACTGTCTGATCTTTCTACACGTGGGCACATTGTGTGGTGCGTAAGTCAGATAAAACATATCTATTCCTTAAACAGATGTCATTTCTCTGAGGTACAAATACTCAAAATCCTTTCGGAGCTGTTTTGAAATGTGTGGTAGCTAATGTTGCTGATAGTTGGCCTGCTGTGTGGTAGCCCTGCTGTTCCCGCTCCTGTCCACCTGTAGCAGCGCTCTGCTGACTGAGTCTCCTGACACCTCTGTTCCTGGCTCTCCTCCTCAGAGGTCTGGAGGCAGCGGTAAACTCCCCCATCATCCCCAGGAAGAGGTGGACACCGCTCACATCTTTTACCTCACAGGCTCTGCGGCGGGAGAGCAGAGACACAGTCTCAGGAAAGACAAAAACAAGACAGTTATGAGGGTACAAAGTGCATGGGGTCAACAATGTTTTCAAATTTTGGCTTCCTAAGGAACAGGGTCAATTAATCAAGCTGAAGGTTTACAGCCAACTAATGAGCCTTCTGGTTTTTGGCTTCCAGAAAAGCAATCCCTAGAGGCTCACTGAAGTGAGCCTATTCTTGGAATAAAATAAAATAAAATAAAATAAAATAAAATAAAATAAAATGCTGGTGACTTTTTATTTTTAACTCTTAAGAATTATGCATATTCACTTGCATTTAAGTCAGAGATTTGGGGGAATATAAAATGTGTCCAATATTTGCTACATTCTTTCTGTTCATCCCGTAACTCTTAAACTCTAAAATCGGAGAAATCGATAAAATTGCTTAAAGAAGAAAGCATATTCATGGTAGTGAGAGTAACCTATGTTTGCCTCTTAGTTTTTTTTTAAGATGAAATAAAAAAATAGCAAACATGATTTGCTGACAGTTGACTACACAGAAAAGATACTATGAATAATACTTGACAAAAGGCTTCTGTGTTCTACATCTTAGATAATGATCTTGGTGCTTCCAGCAACATTGGGAATATTGATAGAGAATCAGGTCATTTTCTAGTTATTGTGCTTTTAAAAGTGAAACTGAAATGAATATCTTACAGCTTAGTGGTATTTTTTCAAATGTATACATAGAGTAAATTCCTAGCCAGAATTTCTTGGCTCAAAATGGCATTATTTTCAAGAGAACATAAAGCAATGAACTACAAGCAACAGGGAGATAGCTTCTTGACACACAGCTGAATGAAACCACTTGACCACATTAATTACTAGACTAAAAACTGCAGCAAAACCCTGAGTTTTTCCCTGCAGGTGGTTTATCTTCTTCACATTTCTAAATACAAATATTTATAACTTATTTGCAAAACAGTAGTCATAATAAGTGCACCGTTAGAAGGGGAGAAATGTAGCAAAAGAGAAATTGTGAAGAAAAACAAACTTTGAAAAATGTTCATCATAAATACAAGAAAAATCTATGAACACTTTATCAGAATTTTCTAAGCTCCACATCACAGAATTACAAAATATCAATTTTATCTACCTTAAAAATTGAGTTTTACATAAAATAATGAAGCCACATGTTAATTTTAGTATTCCTTCCATGAAGCAAGTTTCCTCTGGGGCTCTGTTGACCTGGCGCTATCAGGCAAGGTGCTCGCGGTCAGTCTCTGCTTCTGACAGGTGGTTCTGGGCATGGGCAGTGCTTACCTTTTGGACGTGGGCGCATACCGGGAGCAGGTGTTTCCATCCCAAGCACAGTATGGGTCCCTGGCCAGGCAGCAGTCTGCACACGCTTTCCCGTAAGTGTCACATCTGTGCAGGGACAGCTGAACCAGCCCATCCTGGGAGCCAATGTACAATTGTTGCTGCAAATCAGGCAAAGCCAAGGAGTTAGAAGCATCTTCCAGAGGCATCTGTGACTCTGAATTTGATTTTGTGCCTTGCCCATCACAGATGCTTGTACCCAAGCAGGGTAGGTGGGGGGGGGGGGGGGGGGGCGGGGAGTGACAGGAGTCATGCCTTCCACCCAGGTAGGACCACTGGGTTGGAAGAAACTGACTTTGAAATGTTCAAGTGTCTATGACCCTCCTAGATCTGGCTCACAGTAAGGTAAGAAGGCTGACGGCCAGCTGCAACACTGGAAAATTAAGATGGCGCATTCCATCACCAAGGTACAATCCAGACCTTGTGGATGTACCAGGCACGAGTGAGATCTGCAACATGTCTTGTCCTCCTCTGCCTTTCTCCTGGAGGTGGGGAGGTAAGAGGAAGGAACTGAGGGCTATAGAACTTCCTCCATTTGCTAATGAAGCACTGGGCTCTGAAAGAACTAAGAATTAGGTGCCAGGAAATATCTGGGGTTACTGTAAACCAAGTCCCAAGCAGCCTCTGGAGATGTCCTATCACAGATAACAAGCTGCTGACAATCCCATCAGACATACTTCCAGTGTGAAAATCCATTCTGAAATGCAGGGACTGCTCCCCAGTGCTGGCTGAGAGTTCCCCACAGGAATGGTGGCCCGCAGGAGGGGTACAGTGAGTAAGTGGGGATCTATGCCTCACAGGAGCTCCTGTCAACCTAGGGGCCCTTCAGTGTCTCAGGCAGAGGAAAAACATCACAGAGTGGATAGGGACACAAGCAGCAGGCCCAGACTTGCCCATCGCCACCCAGTCCCGCCCCTTGCTAAAGGTGGCAGGTGCTGTTTACTTTCCGTTTCCACTCTCCTCCTCTCCCTCTTTAGTCTCCATCTTCCTAAGACCTTCTGTACTTTCTGTGACCTTTGACTGATAAATGAGATTCCCGTCTTTCCTATTCCCTTTTTCATTCCCTTCCAATGAGCCCAGAGTTGTCTTGCAAACAGCAAAGTCTTGAACACCTGGAAATCTCTGAAGGAGGAAGCTATGTAGATTTCTTCCTAACAACTGTCCTGCTTATACTTGAGCCGATTAAGACACTTTCAGCCACACCTTAATGCTGAGCATATATTTTCATATGATTTTCTTGAGTCTTGAGAGGCAGGTGGACAAGCAATGCAAATCTTACTCTCTGAAATCAGCGGGGGTTTAGACTACCACTAAGGAACTGTGAAACATCAGCATGCATTACTGTTGTTACGACCGGGTACCACTTACTTCCTACTGACAGTGGGACACTGTTGGAAACACTGGCCTGCTGTGTGTTATTTAAACCCACTTCAAACAGAGGAGCATTCTGACTCTGTGGTTGAGAAGACTGATTCTGGGGCTGGGAGGTGAGTGGTATGTGGGTGGCTGCTTGTCTTCTCCCACTCACAGAGTCCCTAAAAAAACACCTTTTTCAGTGGTTAGGGGTGACAATGCATGTGCGCTTCTTTTGGTCTTGATGGGAACACACCCTCAGGAGGCCAGCAGGCTGAGTTCAAGGTCTAAAATCCAAATGAAGGAGAGGCTATATCGTTCACTTAATAAACTTGACTCCATTTTACCAAGGCAAGGGAGAAGCAATTCTGTAACTCCGTAACAAAAACACAGTCTAACTCTTTCTGTGCTATTTACAATTTCATCTTGAATTTCGCTGGACTCTGGATTCTTACTTTGCCTCTCTCTTTTTTTCTGTACAAAAATTGAAAGTACCTGCTTCAGAGACAGCTCCATGTTCAAGATGGCGGATGGGTTCTGAAAAGAGAATTTAAGTGTCAATAATTAGTCATTTATAGGAATCAATATGTTGTTTTATCTTATAACAATGAATACTGAAGCAAGTGCCCAGGCTATGCTATGTAAGGGAGAAAAAGATCTTATTATTTGCTGTTTTCTTCTATTGTGGTCTGAATCTGGAATGTCCCCCAAAAGTCTCATGTATTGGGATGTTATAGATTATCTTTGTAACCACACGCTGTGCTTTTAGGAGATCAGAGCTTGGTGGACTAGATTACAGTTGTGTTGTGGATTGTAGATTGCAGGAGTGTGGATTGGATTACAGGTGTGTAGATTGTGTTATAGGCCTGTGGTGGAGGCTTAAACCTGGAAGAGGTGGAATATGGAGGCTGGACCCAGAAGGGGCAGATTGCTGGGATGGGACCTCGAGAGATTCATGCTGCTTCTTTCCTTCCTTCTGTACTTGACTTGACTTGGCTTTCTATTTGCAACGTTACGAGGAGCTGCTCCAACTCCACCTCCACCATGTCCTTCCACTGTTGCCAGCTGCCCGTGAGCAATACGACCTTCCGAAACTGCAAGCTAAAAAAACCTTTCCTCCCCTAATTTGTGCATGCTGGGCACTGAGCTACAGCAATGCAAAAGCAACTAAGACATCTTCCAAAGTGCAGGGGTTTTACTTCGGTAGAAATATCTTCCTAAAGAAAACCACCCAGCTAGAGCCAAAGGCACTCCACACCAACATTGCTCCCAGCTCCTCGTAAGTTCTCTCTCCGCAAGCTGCTGATCTTAACTGCTTCCATATAATTCACACTAGTGCTGACAAGACCATCTCCATCATTATTTACCACTCCTTCCTAGCGCTCACAATGTTGTGATAGGAGAACCAATTGTATACACAGAAAACACCGCTCTGCACAGTCACAAGCGAGAGCACAAAGGAGACTAGAGAAGAGCAGGGTGTGTTTCAACAGTGTTTCATCTATCTGCCACTTGCGTATTGCTTACGTACCCGAAGCCTAGACTTGCTAACTGACAAACAGCAGCCGACGTTAAAGAAAACTTGCAAAAGGAAAACTGTGAGAAAGTTCTATCCCACAACTTTTGATAGGAATTTATTAATAAAAATGTCCCAACTCATCCAATTATATACATTAATTGTGTACAGATTTTTGTATATGAGTTATAACATAGTAGTTAAAAAAAAACAGAAACATGGCATTGTTGAATTTAACAGTGAAGCAAAGTGATTTCTCTCCACCACTGGCCAGGCCTTGCTCCAACATGCTTACGTGTGTGATGGGGGTTTATTTAAGCCTCTGGCTTCTCCCTTACATTCGACACTAGCCTTTTCCTTGAGAACTACCCAAGGTTTTGTTGTGGCAGAGGCCAGTGCGTGAGTCCTGCTCTGGCTGACTTCCTTACCACTAGTGATCTCCCAGTGCCAACAGGATTTCACAGGACCCAGCAGATTCATTAATATCTCATAGAAAGGGAGAGAGACAGACAGACAGACAGGCAGAGACAGAGAAAGAGAAAGGTGGTAGAGGCCTTATTCTCCTCCAGTGCAGAAGATTCTGCCATGGAAACAGCTTTTTACAAGCTTTCTCAACAATGATGTTATAAACAACACAGGCTATTTTCTGAAGTTTTTCTAAGAAATACAGTATTATTTTCACATTATTTTCAATAAATAATTTAACTTAAATTTCACTGGGGATCTATAATGTATGCTGCAATTCAGATTTTTTTGTTTAATGTCAGACATTCCCTACACTCAAGATCTCTTCTCCTAGAACTTCAGGAGGTGAAGAAAATCTCACCTACCTGAAGACTTACTATCGTATGAACCATGCAAACTATTGTGCTATTATGTTGTTGCTGTTGTTGTTTCAGAAACATGGAGTTGTGTGATTTATAAATTCTTCTATGTCTAATTCCACTGGGAAAAGCTGCAAGTGACATGTTTGAGTGGAAAAGCCCATGGACAGAGAGAGCATCCTGTGTGGTCATGTTCCAAACCATTATTTGACTGTACTCACAGAGAAGGCAGTGCGATTGGCCACTCCAGTGCACCGCACGCTGCAGGACACTGCCGAACAAAGTGACCCTCTTCCTACCTACTTAAAGTTTTCCAAAGTTGAGAGAAAAGAAAAATAGGAAGCCAACTTCGAAGACTCATCTACCAGCAGCATTGATGTACTGAGCAGGAGTGCGCAGGAGGACAGCAGGGGTGGCTGGGAGCCCAGGGGGCGCCCACGAGGATGTCTGGACTGGCACACTCTGCTCCTGGCCTGGGGGCTGAGTCTTACCTTGAAGACCTGCAGCTCCTCCAGCACCACCTCTTCTAGGTGCCACTTCTCTTTGGAAATGCTGACAACTTTCAGGACGGTCCCAACATCTGAAAACACACATGACTCACAAGGCTGCTCTTTCTGCTTCCGTCATTAAATGTTAACACATTCCTACAAACTTTCACATAGACCTTTCACTTTTCTTAACATGTTTTTCAAGAAATCAGATGAAACATACAATATGGGGAACAGGTATAGTTTTCCTTTTCTGAAATGTTGTAGTGTTTATCTAGTAGAATAGATATTTGTAAAAAGATACATATTCAGAGTGTATTCTTAGGAAAGGGGGTATACATAACTAATGAGTATGTTTAAAATTTTAATAAAGAATAAACAACATTTTTGGATCTTAATCTTTAAAAAGTTAAAAATATAATAAAATGATTTATTCCTCCTTGGTATTTATCTCTCTGTATATTTATCTATCTCTCAATACATATAAAGTGTATCCAATTCACTATAAAAGGTAAGATACAGTTCCTCTTAATGACATTAACAAATGGATAAGAAAGCATTGGAGGAATATCTAGGGGAAAACTGTAGTTCCTCAAGTGTGTTTCACCTCCAGCAACCATGTTACTGGATCAGAAACTCATGTTTTCTTTAAAATCAGTTTAGTTCGACTTAATAAACCACACAAAACCAATAACGTGAAAGAAAAACACGTTGAGAGAAGATGCCTCAGGTACATCATTTTATAAGTCAACTCTTCAAATGGCAATATTGATGCAAACAACAGTCAAAAGAACACTTTAGATGAAGAAAAAAGTCACATGGTAAAACTAATTTAAATAAAACATCTATCTGAGTACTGGAGTTGGACTGTAGGAACATATAAAATATTGTTCCTATATGTACAAGATAACTTGAATTATTTGATTCTGTTTTCCAATGAATAAGACCTTCAAAAATTATTAAAATTTTCTAAGTGTCAAACTGTCTTAACATGACCGTAATTCTCTCAGTGAAAGCTATGTAGCGCCACCTAGAGTCTGAGGGGCCTGTATCTGGAGGACCGCGACAGACCTAGGGAGGGGCTGGGGTTAGACAGTGAGGTTCAACCTCGGCCAATGAGAGTCAGTAGCAGGATGGTCACGGCAAGGCTGGAACCTTGAACAGGCATCTATGGTCACAGGCACATTCTTTATGCATCTGGGTCTTGACAGGGCCCAAAACTTTCTGGCTTTGTACACATAGGCTTCCCGAGGAGCATGCCTTCCACAGAGCAGTGGATCTGTTCACATGAAGCCTACAACTGCTTTGCACTCTTAAAAGCCTATCACTTTTGTTACAGACTCATTGATGTCTACTTGGGGAGTGTTCTCATCCCGAAAGTGGTGGAGCACCCTCGGGGGTGCGGTACTTTTGCAATTGCAACTGATACACGTTGCCTTTACTGACATCAGAGTTCACCTTAGGAAAGTGTTATTAGATAATAAATATTCTTGTTTTTGGAACTGACCAGATAAGTCATATTTATGTTTGTGTAAAGCTAAATTTCAATCATTTCATAAACAATTAGTAAGTTGGCAGACCAGAAGTAAATAAAGTGGGTTCCAAAAATGAGAATTATGTTCATTTGAATTCACAAAATCATGCGCAAGAAACATAACCTCCAAGAAACACCTGTTTATTGTTTTTGTGTCTAACGAAAGTCAAGCTTAGTGTTTTAGAAGCACTCTTAAAACTGAAGTAAGCCAGCAATTCTGACCAGCAGATGAGGGGTTCTCTTAGCCCGGGGCCCTGTAACAGGTGAGAGGGCTAATCTAGATTATCAGTCTCTTCTGCTCTTTAGTTCACCGCCTTCAGTAAACATGCAATAGGACCGCTGCAGCCATTATACAAGTGGATCCTGAACCCTTGAATAGGCCAGGAGGGATTTAGTATCATCAATTACAAGCGTGCATCATGCAATTTAAAAAGCTCTGGCAAGGTGTTAGCTCACAGCTGTCCGTGTTGATTTGGCCGATAACTGATTGGCGAGTCTCGGTTCCTTCAGGCAGTGATGACCCGCCCCCGGATGCCAGTTCCGCCTGACCCAGCTCACCTGTCCCCAGGAACATGACATCATACTGGCCGTCCTCAGCAGTGACGTGGTCCACCACCACCTGCGTCAGCCTGTAGTCCACGTGGATGCGCGTGAAAGTGGGTGCCCCAGCCACGGGGTACACAGCCTTGTACATGACAGGGTGCCGCCGGATGAAGCTGATCACGTCATCTGGGAAGTCCCGTGTGGACTTGATCAGGGGGTCGTAGGTTCTGCTGGGACACTGCGGGGAACGGGCATGGGTTATATACCTGAGAAATTCATTCTTGCTTCCAGTCTTTTTTCTTTCTTTTTTTTTTTTTTTTTTTTTTTGGTGGTACTGGGGAACTAGCGCAGGACCTTTACTCTGAGCTGCATCCTCAGCCTTTTTCAATTTTTTTTTTCAAGATAAAATCTCGCCAAGTTGCCCAGGCTTTGCTGGTGCTTGGTATCCTGCAGCCCCTGCTTCCCCGAGTGCTGGGATCACAGGCGTGCACCTCGTCTCAGCCTCCTCCTGTACATCTTAGCTCATTCTACTCTAGAGGAATGGACCGAGGGACACAGAGGGACCTTGTTTAATAAATGCCGTGTAAATAAGTGCCGGGAACCTCCAACGGATTTAAATCTGGCTTCTCACTCGAAAGTTCCCGAATTACTCCTATTTATCAGAATTTTCCGAAGATTCACAGTGAACATTTTTTTGACTTAGGAAAATTATTCTCAGAGAGCAAGGAGACAGGTCAGTGGAAAGGGAAAGGGGACTGGGGAAGACGACGGAAGCCGGCAGGAGCGAAGGAGGAAGTACACATGACCAGACCAGCTAAGACCGTGCACTATCCCCCACATGAGACACAATTATCGTAGTGTGGATACATATTAATAGAATACTTTGAGCAAAAAGGATTATCCTCTTTTGAAAGGTTATTGGGTCTCATGACCATTCTTAAAACTTTAAGTTGAAACAATTGTTAAGAAAGTAATCTGTAAACATGACACTATGTATAAAATCATTATTTTCAATTTTCTTTGGATAAATTTAAGATTTTAGTTCACTGAAAACTGTGCTCATTAAAAAATCAAAGCACATGGTGACTTCAGGACCAGCCTGGACTACAGAGCAAGACTGTGCCTCAAAAATTAATTAATTAATCAATTAATTAATGTCAAAAGGAATAACTCAACAGGTGAAAAATCAATGCCAACATAACTTAAACTACTTGAGATTGTAATTATCTAGTTTTCTTATAATGGGTGTGAAAATTTTTACTAGGAACAGTTGGGCAGCTCATCCTCCTGAGGATCTGTGAAGAAACCCTCAGGGAATTTTCCACTTCTGCCTAAAATCGCCTCTGTGTGCTAAATAGTTAGTATAACCTGCCCCCTGGTGGTAAAAATGAAAACTTCAAATTAGCGCTAACTAAATGAACATAATCGAGTCTTAATTCAAAACTGTAAGAATCACTTTAAAATGTGACTATTTTTTCAGAAAAATATACACTTTCACATCCTAAATCTAAATTATGTTTAAAAATAGTATAGAAAGTGAACGATACTGTTATTCTATCGGAATTCTTAGTGGACTAATGAATTCTTTGGGGATTAAGAATTAATTGATACCGGTACACAGAATAAAATGAACGCCACTGGAGAAAATTTGCATGAAAAACTATTTCTTCTGCTTGAGTTTCTAGGTGAGTTGGAACAGTGTCCCCTGACCTGCGTCCTTCGCACAAGGCTCACGTTCGAAGGCCCCGAAAGCCCACGGTGCTTCTCAGACAAGGCACTCGTGAATCACCCGGAATGCCGTGGATCCGGGAGCTAGTCGCAACTGACTCTGACCCTCAATTTTATACCAGTGAATTCATGATGATTTATTATGAACTCAAAGGAATATCAAAGTTACGCTAAAATGATTTAAGAGCGATCAATTAATGATTTGATCAACTAAGTTGTGAGTATCTATTTTGCATGTCTAGCAGAAAGACACGAATCCTTTCTTGGTATCACTTGCCCCAGGTCTATAGCTGAGGGATTAGGGACGTCCTCATTAGCCATTTGGTACTTGCCTCGCATCCCCTTAGCTGCGTGTTAGTCTGAAGATCAAATCCTGTGTGTTAAGCTGGTGTATGTAACAGGAAGCCTTCAGCTAGGCGGGTGTGCCAACTTATTTAATCAGGACACCCTTATTAGATGCATTAAGCAGAGGCTCACAGTGACAGTGGGGCCCAAACAGTACAGAGCTTGGGCCCAATTACAGGCCGTACACCTGGGGCACAGGAAAAGGCATCCACAACGTGGGTGTGAGCTTTTATGCCTGTAGCTGGGTCTGGTTGGCTTATCAGGAAAATCAAAGAAAACGCAAGATCTTGCCTGCATGACACTTTTGAAAGAGCTTTCCAACTTAAAAAGAAAAAAATCTCTTCTGACTTTGCAGCTGGAGTTATGTGGTAGCCAAAATT
The DNA here is from genome assembly GCA_004027205.1 of Ctenodactylus gundi. Lineage (NCBI taxonomy): Eukaryota > Metazoa > Chordata > Mammalia > Rodentia > Ctenodactylidae > Ctenodactylus > Ctenodactylus gundi. Next base: position 167,905 of record PVKB01003092.1, read on the forward strand.
TCCAAAGAATTAATAATGTGACACTTAAGCTGCATTTTGTTGTCAAAATTTTAATTGGACATTTTGCTGTAAGAAAGTTCAACAGAATGAAGAGAGAAACATTTAGTAAAGAAATAAATATGACATTTTTTTCTTGCCTCTGAAAAGGTTTAATAAAAGTGTAATAAAATCTCAGAAAAAGGCAGGAAAGAAAAACCTGCCTTCTCTTGACTATAAAGGAATGATCTTTTTATTATTTATGTATTTTCCCCATTTTATTGATATGTATAAGTGCGAAATTTGAGGTTTACAATGAAGTTTAGCATTTTGTGCACATACATATCTTGTCAAGGTAATGAATAATGTTTGACAGTCCGCTCTTCCTTAGGGTGTGCTGCCAGCAAGGGGCTAAGACGCTGACCCTCCACACTGATACACCTGGCCGCGCAGGTCTGCGTCACTGAGCTCGCACAGCGAGAGTCATTCAGGACAGCTGCCCCTGAGGCTCAAGGCAGAACAGTGTTAACCAAATATTGTTATCCCAGCTCATTCAATACAGGAGAATTTTAGCTTCAATATTGTCTAGCTGTGTGGCACACAGGTCTAAAAACAACTTGAAGCCCCATTCAACCTATTCGGGTAATATTAGAGAAATATCCCATCAAAGAAAAGCAGAAACTGTAAGGAAATGTTCTATCTCAAACAAAGATCATCATCATAACGCATATTTGGTTAGTTATTTTCCTTTGAAAATTGCTAGGAAATGTTCTGACGCAGCCATCCCGGCCGTGAAAACTGGCTGGCTCTTTCTCTGCCTGCATGCCCTTCCCATTGCCAGCTCTTAATGCTGTTCACCCGGGAGTCTCACCCACCCCGGGCCTGTTGTTTTTGTAGCACTTGTCCAACAGTTAGCTAGCTTCCACTGCTGGAGCTCCTGGCCCCTGGGTGTGCGGGAAACCAGCAACTCACCTGTGTCTCCACATGTAAAACTTGAAAAGTGAAGAAAGAAAGAAGGAAGAGAGAGAGAAAGAGAGAGAGAGAAGAAGAGGAAGAAGAAGAAGAAGAAGAAGAAGAAGAAGAAGAAGAAGAAGAAGAAGAAAGAAAGAAAGAAAGAAAGAAAGAAAAGAAAAGAAAAGAAAAGAAACAAGGAAGGAAGGAAGGAAGGAAGGAAGGAAGGAAGGAAGGAAGGAAGGAAGAGTGAGAGAGAGAAATGGGGTGGAGAGTAATGTACTGACCAGACTTTACCAGGCTAGTATCTTGCTGAAATACTAAGACTGCTGGGGAGCTAATGAGAATATAGAGCCTGCCTGGACACTCCCTAGACGGAGAGGAGGCCAGTAGCCAGCAGGGGGTCCAAGCCTGCCATCTACTTGATCTATCTATCTATCTAACCATCTCATCTACTTATCTACCTACCTATCATCTCCGTGGTCTGCTGCCACAAGGCGCAGTCTCATGGCAGGGCCACTGTTTGTACAGAACCCTCAGAATTGGGCGGGGAAGCAGCAGATAGGAGAAGAAAAGCAATTTTTATCCAAGGAAGAACCGCTGCCCCTGGTGAGGCACCAGACAGCTGCTTGGCATCTGCTCCCACTGTTTCAGGCTATTCTGTAGGTCACAGCTTCCTTTTAAGCAAATCCAGTAGTGAGGGGAGGGAGAGAGGAAGAAGGCCACGGAGAAGAGAGGTCAGCCAGGCTGTGCTCTCCAGCCCGTGAGTCCCTGATGAATAGCCCAGAGAGGGACACTTACGCTCAGTCCAAAATGAGTCTGCAAGTGGCACCTCATTCTTCTAATTGTGCACCTAAGGGTTAGCGTGTATGAAACCCTATATTAAATGTCAGAGACAGAAAGACCAGTAAAAGGGTAGAGGGAAGCTCTTCCTAAAGATGCCTCTTCTCTGTCAGAAATGTCTATCCCAAAAAGAGCAAAACGTTATTGAAGATAGTGAATCACTGGAGATTTGGAGAAGCTGACTTTTAAAAGCAAATTTCAACCCTACGGAAAACACACACACACACACACACACACACACACACACACAAACTGAAAGCCATCAGAAGAACAAATTGCACCAACAGAAGCTGCCTCTCCCCATGTGAGGACAGCAGGGCCCAGATCTACTCCCCGAGAGGGAATGGTAGGGCATCGTAGGCCTTTTCCATAACCAGCTTTAGGAACATAGAGTTCCAGTGTTGGGAGTCTTGTCCTGCCTCTATTTCTCTCTTCTAGAATTCCAACCCTACCAGGAAAGGAGTTAGTGATATCCTTGGTAATTTAGGGTGGTGGCGAGGAAAGAAAGGTTTACTACCCAGTCAGTGGAGGGTTACACAATGAACAAAGATTAGGAGAAAATAAAACTGAACTTGCTAGACAAGCAGCATGATTGACCCAGGGATGATACAATGCAATGTCACCAAGAGATTTTTGGAGATTTAAAAAATAATTACAAAGGCTTTCTTAAAGCAAAGCAAACCAAAATAAACAGTAACAACACAATGTTAACTGCATTCCTGGCATACAAATGAGAGAACAGCCTGAGACACTCAGAGGACACTGACCTCATTTTTCTGAGTGTGTTGGTGAGATGACCCCAGTATCATAGTAAAGAAATCAAAAGGAAGCTATTACATACCATTTTTCAATTATGTTTTGTCTTTGGCTAGTTATACCTGTCTGAAAGTCAATCATCTCTCTTCTATAGCTAAAAAAAAAAGCTCTAACTTAATAGGACCAGCATAGTTTAGTTTACCTTGTGACAATTTTTGCTCTTCATTAATTTAATAAGGACATACAATTCCATGGGGTTTCTATTGCAAGAAGGAATGATAAAATTACACTGACACTCAAGCCACAGTGGAGCCTAAATTGGTAGAGGAGACAGAGTGCTCAGACAATTTGAATTTGTGCTTTCCACTGTCACTTCAGATCCTGGATATTGTGAACATAAGCCCAGGTAAGTATTGGAATTTCTCCCCAATCACTCAAACTCTGGCTGAAGCACCAGAGCACATATCTTGTCTACAAACACACTCTGCATAATATAATTATTGTATGTTCTGATCCCACTAGGATCAGCTTTTGTGCCAGTGAATCATGAAATAACCCCAATGGAAGCTTGGAGGTGGCCCTGTATGTTAAAACAGAAAGGATTTTCAAGGACAGGCGTATGCCAGCACCCAGGGCTGGCCCACAGAAGCACCTGAGGCAAGATGAATTGTCCTTGACCTGGATTCAGTAGGACCCAAGAGCTCAGAAAGCCTTTTACAACATTAGACGGTGTAAGGGGGAAAATGTTGTATGCAGCCACGCCCTCATCCTGAGAGTAGTGGGTTCATCCTGTAGCAGAAAAAGCAGGAAGTAAGACCCCTACTGTGAAAAGAAGGCACTGCCAGGACCTCACTTGAGAGGTTGTCCTAGAATATAAAAAAAAAAGTGAGGATTTCTCTTGCAGGACAAAGCCCTGATGTATTTTAGAAGAGAAAACAGCTCCTGCTTTATGCTTAGTGATACTTGAAAAATTGATTAATGAGGATTTTGCAGTGAGTTATGAAATAATTGATTAACCAATAAAGGCTGTTAATGTCATGAACATCAGAATAGTTACAGAAGGGAAAGTTTATTGCGGGACTATTTGAAATGTCACAAGTTTTACAGAATATTTCAGTGTGTTTTTAATTGAATTTACAAGCTATTCTTAATTAAGTTTTATGGTCAAGTTTCACAGGACCTTTTTATTTTGACTTCATCATTTTTTATATAAAGAGAAATAAGCCACCAAGGCATGATTGTCAGGAAAAGACAGCCTGATTGTGAGTTATAATCCTTTAGATACCTAAGAGTGAAAACATGACCATGCAGAAAGAAATGAAACTTTAAAGCAGATTAATTTGTTTTTATAAAGTTTGATATTTAGAAATATGGTGGCAAAATAATTCAAGAGTAGAGAAACACTCAACCTCAAAAATAAATACTTTGTCCTCACTATTTTGATAAGCTGATGCTTTTAACCAAACAACTCACTTTTGAGATAAATATTAGCTGCCATGTTGCATTTATGCAAAAATCTCAAAAAATTACATGTCAATTCAGAACAAGTTTTCTAAAGCTGCAGTAAATTATTTCTAATAAATTGAAAACAAAATTTGCAATCCACACTTACAAACCTCCCTATCATTTGAGTTTTCGGGCCTAACTCTGACAGGGTGTCCAGATCTGATTTGTACTAGTTGCAACAGGTCGGGCTCTCCTGTCCCTCATCCTCCTTGGAATCTCAAGTTGCCAAACCCATGGGGGCAGGAACAATAACAAGGCCCAAGCTGATTAAGTTTAGCTCATTCCAACACTCTGCTTGGACACCAGAGGACAGAGGAATCCCTGAAAGAGCCAGGATTCTATAAGGGCATCCCTGCAAGTTCCTCGGCTCTCCAGGCTGTAGAGTATCAGGTGAGGCTGGTTTGGTTTTGACTTCCGGTTGATAAGTCGGTGTGGCACACAGTCATGCCTGAGGGCTTTAACTGAGACAGCATATCAGGAGAGTTACCTACTGGGACAGTAACACGGACTCGAATCTTGGTAGCAATGCAGACATGGAAAGCCTAAGAAGCAAGGATGGTTTAGAAAACAAAGATCTATTTTTAAAAAACTTTTACTCTAGTAGAAAATAGTTCTCAGAAATATTTACCACCATTCCAAAGAAAGCAAAGCATTCAACAATGCTCTAATTAAAGTAAGATGTGCTTCCTTTAATTTACAATTTAAAAAAAAAAAAAACAAGTATAGTAAGACTTCCAAAGTTCACTGCTATGAGTGTGGAGAACAGATCAGCCAGTGGGGAGAGAGTGTAAGGGTCTGCTCGGTAGATTTATTTTTTCAATCCTTCTCAAGGTAGGACCATCGGGCTTCTTATTTGGTGTTACATGATAAAACTAAATTTATTTCCAGTCTTCGTCACTTCTTCACAAGTTGTGAGGCCATCCAGAGGCACTTACCCTCATTGGTCTGTTTCTTATCCATAAAATGGGATAATGACATATACAGCGCAGTGCTGCTGTTTAGTGAGACAACTTAATAAAGTGCACATATCTTTCATCATTGAGAAAGCCTAATTATCATTTCTTACTAAAATCTCTGAACTGGAGGAAATGGAAATCAGAAAGAATCTTAGCCTTGGGTGCTTTGGAGAGAAACAGAGTCAAGTAGGACATGGCAAAGGATAAACAGAGGTGGTTTTAGTCAGGCCACTCAGAGCACTGTCAGGTGACTGTCAGAGGTCAGCAAAGGACAGGCAGTGATGACCCCCCAGAGAGAGCGCTCACCCACACCCCATGCCATCACAGTATGGAAACAGGTGTAATTATTTTGGGCACCAGCTCATTCTGCAAAATCGAGGGTGAATTGTGTGGGCCCTGTCATCCATTCCAGCTCTTGCATTCTCAGACTTTACAAGTGGAGTCGCTTGACATACTGTGAAACATCACTTCAGTGAGTTTAAAGATGCAGAGTTCCTTGAGACACGGAAGTTCATTTAGGAAAAGCATGCAAGGTATGCGTGCAGCAGACCTTTACGGCAGACACACGAAGTTCCTAAAGGCAGCGTCGACTCTCCAACTAACTCAGACAGCACAGAAGCATGGGATAACATGAATGATGTAAGAAGACATAAAATAACAGGGCATTTTACAGTATCTAAGATAAAAAAGTGAAGAGATTAATTATTCATGCATTATTTTAGGTAAATCAGGTTATAGTGGTTTTGAGTATTTGGCAGCATAGAAAGTGCCTTTGACCTATGTGAATCCTTTCCTTGCTTATGGAGACACACTCCGGAGTAACATTTTTGACTTCGGGGAAGTCACCTATGCCACAGAGAAGACTGGTCAGTCATGCAGTGAAACTAGGGCCGGGGGACACTATCCACAGTCTCTTCAACACGTAGGGTCAAAACATATCTGTCTCTTTTGGCTTCATGTGACATCTACACCTCTCCCAGGCAGGAGCATGGCCACAGCAGCCACCTCTGTGGGAGCCCTAGCCCACACCTGGAGACTCCCAATCCTAAAGCACCAGGTAGAATGACTTCAGAGCTACTGCCAGCTTCCAAGCTCAACTGCTGATCTGTGCATGGAAACCCTGGGTTACCCAGGACCCCACCTCAATTCTTCCCTGCTGCTAGATCCAGGGGGCCTAGGATATTGTGACACCATGAACTGTAGCAGGAGCTCCAGAATATACTGTCATTTCTGGCAGCTAAAATAGGGAAGCAATCAGCCTGAACAGCAACAATCTCAGCGCTCCGAGAAGCGGAGGCAAGAGAATCAAAAGTTAGAGGCCAACTCGGCAAGTTGGTCATTCAGTGAGACTCTAGACTGGATACACACACACACACACACACACACACACACACACACACACGAGCATGCACACACAAACACACATGCACACAGTTATTTAAATATGATACATGTTCCTTCAGTTTATACTAATGAAATTAGGTATTGACTATGAGCTTAGAGAAACAATGGCATTATGGAGTTGGAACCTACCGTGCCGGGCCGAGGGTAGGGAATTCTGCCGTCATACTGGACCCAGCGGTGGTCTGCGCTCTCCTTATGGGCATAGGGACCATTGAACACGGCTCTGATGTCCGCCATGCTGTAGACACAAACTGCAGAGCCTTTGAAGATGGAGCTGCAAAGGAGGAAGGTATGGGGGGTCAGCAGAGCGGAGAGGCCGTGATCGGTTACACGGAGGGGCAGGTTTAGTCAGTCACATGGAAGGGAAGGAGCCAGGCAGTCATGCAATGGGAGTGCATGCTAGGACCAAGGCCTGGGGGCGCTATCCACATTCTCTTCAAGGGGTGGTGCCAAAACATGTGCCTGTGTGGTCATGGAGCTCACAGGGCCAAGGGATCCTAAGTCATGCTGAGGTGGGCAGGCTGCACACACGTAGAGTCCTGGAGCAGCCACCAGGTGAGCAGTCAGGGGAGAGGCGAGGTGTAACTTAGTAACTGTAGGGAGATTACTTAAACACTATCACCAAAATCAGAGAACTAGGAGAAACACAGGGGGAATGGGCCATATATTCAACTACATATTCTTTTTATTTATTCATTTATGTATTTGCTTACTTGGTTATTCATTGAGATAGGGTCTCACTCTGTAGCCCAGGCTGACCGTGAACTCACTATGTAGCCAAGACTGGCCTCAAACTCAGAGCAATCATCCTGCCTCAGCCTTCCATGTGCTGGTATTACAAGTGGGTGCCACCACCCTTGGCCTATGTCATGCTGGGGCATCAAACTTAGGGCTACGAGCTTGAGAGGCAAACATTCTAACTGCTGTGAAATTCATCCAGCCGCTTTTTAATTTTATTTGAAAATAACATAAACTCTTATAAAAAGATTATTATAGTAAAAGTATATTAACTCCTTTGAAAATAGAAATCATTTGTGTATTCAAATACATATCTCATTAATTTGTCTTAGAATTTTTGTTGTATTTATTTGTTTTTTGTATGCAGTACTGCGCATCAAACCCAGGGCCTGCATGCCCAGGGCCTTCACATTGAGCTACATCCTCAATCTATTTTTTTTTTTTTTTTTGAGACAGAATCTCACTAAGTTGTTAAGTTGCCCAGGCAGGGCTAGAACTTGTGATCCTCTTGACTGAGCCTACCAGAGTGGTATGAATATAAGCCTGTACCACAGGGCCCAGCTTAATGTGCCTTTTTAAAGTGAGTGAACATAAAGTTCTCTGTTAAATAAAGTATTTGTGTCATTTTTGTTAAACTCATTTTTAAAATGTTGAAAAATTACTTTTCATTTTTCTCCTTCTAGAATGGACTTCTGAATTCTGGTGACTTTCCTGATATGTAAAGTTATATCTGATCAGAGATAGTGTGCTGTCAGTTGGACTCAGAAAAGCTCTGATTCTTCAACACCAGACATTGCCAAACCTCTTCACATGTGGGTTTTTTTTTTCCTTTAATTTCCGGAAACGGAGGCCTTCTCTTTGAGTATAGTCATTTCTGGCCCTAAAAATGAGCAGATGCTTCATGACCTGAGAGGCTTCTCATCTGGCATTGCACAGATGAGCTGGCTCTCTGCAGCAGCAGGAACTCAGTTGTAATATTGGGAAACCCGAGGTGGCACGAGCCAGCAGGGGAAAACTGGTTGCTGCAGAGCAGGAGGGGGCACCCCCCACATGCCTGCTGATGACATTTTAAAGGACTCAGGCACTGTATTCATGGCATTGCCATTACCGGAGGGGAGTTACGTCTTCGCACTTGACAAAGTAGGAGAGGTACATTCCAGCATTACCACTGTCTTCAGGGCAGCGTGAAAAAGAAATCAACAAAGCTGAGAACAAAGAACTGACTTTGGAGCTTCACCTTCTGGGTGGGCGGAAACTTGATAAGAGAGAAAGAAAGGACTACCTTGAAGCTACATTTCCCTGGCACAAGCTCTGTCTTGTGTGCAGAAGCCACAGCGACTTCAAAGAGAGTCCTGTGCCTGGACAGACGCCAGGAGACCCCGGCTGGCCCTCACAGGGGTTCCAGGCCCTGGCTTCCCGCCACCTTTTGTACTGAGGTGTGAATGGAGACCAAAGCCGAAGCTGGAAGATCAGCTTCGCCCAGGCTCCTCTTTGTCCCCATGTTCCCACATGTGCTGCCTGCCCGTGACTGGTCGCAGTGCTCTGCTAGCTGCTGTGCTCTGAGCTACCAGGGAGTTTCAGCCCACTCACGAGTGATGGCAGGGAGTACATGAGGATCCTGCTCCAGAGGGGAACTGGAGCTAGAATTTGCAAGAAAATGGTCGAAGCGTTTATTCCGAAGGACGTGGCACAACCCCCCTGTATGAGCTCCTCCACAGCGTGCTGGTGAAGACTGAGCAAGTGGGAGTGCAGAGTGTGTGGCTGACAACACAGGCAGGCATGTGAGCATGGCGGAATGTAAGGTACTGGGCAATAAAATGGGAAGAGAGGGGCTGCACCCTCCTTGAGGGCTCCCAAGCGATGTTGCTACAGCTCAGAAAGGAGTCACCGAGGCTCAGGAATGTGTACAGACAGCAGGAGGCAAGGACTCAGTGATGAAAACGCCAGGAAACCTCAGCCCGGGCCCTGTTGTACTAACGGCAGCTGACCAACATCCTGCATAGCTGACACACGTTTTTATTTTCCTGAAGTAGCAAAGCGGCAGTGATCACACCAGCCTCAGTCCCATCTCTTTCGAGTTACAAGGACGTGCAAACAATGGCTGAGATGGGAGAATTTGGAAGTCAAGAGTGTCTACCTTAGGATTGGAGGGATAGCACAATGGGTACAGTGCTTGCCCAGCAAGCGCAAGGCCCTGAATTCAGTTCCTCAGCCTCACATACTAACAAAGCATGAAGACACACACCTGTAATCCCATCACTTGGGAAGCTGAGGCAGGAGGATTGTTGCAAGTCTGAGGCCAACCAGGGCTACATAGTGAATTCATGGCCAGCCTGGACTATAAACATACACCTCGTCTCAAACAAAAATGTCCATCTCGTGTGTGATTACAGGTTTGATAATGAACTCAACTGCCTGTCCATTTGTTGTTCCAGCAGCATTTCTTTTGAGCACCCCAGATGCTACACAGTCCGGAAGTATTCTGAGTACAGGAGAGCCCAGTCCTCTCATCCCAGGGTTTCTCTTGGAGAGTTTCCTGCTTCCACATGAAATGCATGCACATGCAGTAGCCACCGAAGCCCTCGGTGGTACAGGGGGCCCAAGCAGTAGGAGTACACGGCACACCAGCTCAGTAAATTGTGTTTGTCAATTTAGGGGCCCAAATGCTGGCATCAAAATGACAAAGGGAGTTTTTATGTGGATGGTAGAAGACATGCAAGAACACTAAAGCAACAGGTGAAATGGGGAACAAAAAAAAAAGCATGACCCGTGCAAAAGGAAAGACCAAAAGACCCTACTGTGATTCACATACAAATAAAGGTGGCTTGAGACACGGCTCAGCCCTAGCGTGCATCCTCACATGCTCAAAGATCAAGCCTCAGTATCACAAAGAAAGAAAGAAAGAAAGAAAGAAAGAAAGAAAGAAAGAAAGAAAGAAAGAAAGAAAGAGAAGAAAATTTAAAGCATTTAAACATACCTGGTTGTGGTAAAGACTCCATATACAACAGGATTTCTTTCATCTCTTGTGGGAAGTAAATAAATATCTTCTGTTAATGCAAAAAACAATTACTAATGTTATTTTTCAGCATTACAAGTTTGCTTTTGTAAATAAAAATATTTCTGATGCCCTAAACTGCATATAAAAATAAAACAACAGGGTCACTATCCTATGCTTTAAAGAATAAAGAATTAAGAGTGACATTTTTATTAGTGTGTGGCATTGAGTTGAACATTCAGCCTCTGAATTGTTTACTCAATCACTTATAGATTAGGCGATCCAACTGGTAATCACTATGCCTCTTTGTAATTAGGAGTATGTACTTCATGTAAAATAAAACAAAAAAGAAAGTTTTACCCTCCAGTGTAAAGCCATGTTGTTCTATCACTAAATCAGTCTACTGTTTCAATTACCTCTTCAAAAACAGTGTGAAAATCTCTATTCATGGAGTCAGGGCAGCGTTGGTAGCAAATTGTGTGGATATATTCTTTACAATCTTATTTGAGAGTGAGCTTAACACACACCACAAGAGGGCGTCCATGACTGCCGAATGTCTACACGAACTCTCCATGACATAACCATTCTTATAATGCAGGGTAGAAACAAAAACAAGCTTGAGAAGAAACAAGTTAATGATTATAACTCTACATACAACTAAAAATATCCCTTCCAGCATTCTCCATGGGAAGAGTGGAGAGGAGAGCGCGCGGGGCTCCCTGCCATCCAGCAGAGGGCGCCCTGTAACAGGCCCAGCTCCTGTCTCCTGGGGAAGGAGCGGTTCGCCCAAGGTGAGTCCTACAGAGGATGGGCGGCTCACGTCTCTCAGTCTGTTGCTGTCATTCCCTTTCCTGTGCCCTTGGAAAGAGGAGCTACTGCGCCACCGCCCGGGTCCACATCTGTATGCTCCAGGGGTGCAGATGTGCTGAGAATCACCCTGCGAGCTCCCTGGCTTATGTGCAGCATGCGGCATTGGAGGGAAGCTAAGGTGAGCGCTGACTCGCTGCATTAGCCAGGAAAGAAGGGACACGTGACTCACGGAGCTCATCGAAGGGAGTGTCCGCCCCATCTCGCCCAGGAATGGAGCAGACCAGCCGGGCCTTGAGGAAAGTGGTCCACTTGTTTATGAGGCTGCGCTGGCCTCCCATGTCATTCTGGGGAAAAAGAAAAGAAAAGAAAACAGCTGTGAAGACGAAGCTCTGCCAGCTGGGCACTGTCGCGTGCTCCTACAGGCCACACCTAACTGAGTGGGCACGGGACGCTGAGGTGGTAAGCTCTCCTCTGACGGGAACAAAATTAGAGATCTGTGTCCACCTGGCTACGAGAGAGGGGGCAAGTCACAGAAACGCTCCCCACAGTAAATGATGATCTAAAAAGAATACTTTTTGAAATTAAAGGCATTGCTATTTAGTAGAATATCTTATATATGAACTTAAAAAGGGACCGAATAAACAAAATGTATACTTCATAGTTTGCACTGTGCCTCACTGTTTCAATTTTATCCAAACCAATGTGAGCCTACTGTGTGTAGCTTGGTTTGTGTGCAGCAGGGCCTTAGCATCTTGTATCTATCATCTGTCCTGTACCTGGATGTGTCACACACGAGGTCACTGCTGCCACAACAGTAGACTTTCCTCCCAGTAGCATCTTGTCAACTGATACAGTTGGACAGCTTGCTGGTTGTGATGCCAATAAAATGTGTGAGAGTTTTTCGTTGGCTTTCTGAGAGCTTCTAATCCCCTTTCATCCCGTGTTGCCTTCACCCCACAGCCACTCCACCAATGGATGCCCTGTTAGCTCGATGAATACGTACTTCATAGTTAACGAATAATGGGAGTTATGAGATAAAATGAGTAAGTGTCATTGGAAAGATACAGCAACCGAGTAGAGTGGCTCCGATATTTCTTCCCCTTGGGGAGCTGAGCACAGGCAGCTCTGAGGACCCCATGTCACAGAGCCTTGGCAGGGAGAAACGGGCCACACCCCTGGGGCAGAGTATGGCCTCCTGGGAGGAAGGAGGAAAGAGCAGCACCGGGCTCCCTAGGAGACCAGCAGGACAAAGTCAGTGTAGACAAACATGAGGATTAGTCAAAACCATGGTGGGAACTGCTACAGAGGTAAACTGGGAGGAGATCCAGGAAGCCCCATGCCAGGCCGGGACCTCTGCAGACTATTGATCTGCAGTCACGAACCACTGAAAGAGTCAGTGGTGAGCGAAGGATGAGAGAATCTGTTTTCCTTGAAGGAATCCACCCACCCCCTCTGCTTGGAACTGCTCCTACTGTTGTAACTTTTACACCTACGTCTCAGATTTGAGAATCATTGCTCAGATAATATTCCAGGTAGCTATCGGATAACTGGAGGCATCTGTAGTTGCAAATATAGAAATATATAGACAAAACTTATTTTTAATATGCATATTCTCAGACTTTCTAGTAAAAGTAAAAATTCTAGATGTTACACTACACTCATGTACTGTCTGACTCTAGTCACAGGGTAAATGCTCTAATTATTTAAATGAGTAACATGCAGCATACATGCACAATAAAAACAGAGGCACAATATTTGTTCTTTGGCATTGCGTTTCCAAATGCACATGATACTGTGTCACTCTAAAAATTAGTGCATTTCTCTAACAGATGAAAGTAATAGTAAAGGCTTATTTTCAAATATTTTCTCTTCCCTGTGTGCAATTGCCGCCCACATTTAGCAGGCACCAGGAGGAAATGCTCACCTGCTAGGTCCAGACGCCTTGGATAAGAAAGGAATTTGCACTGTACCTGTCTTTTCTTTTTAGCCTGACAAATGAAACTGTGATCCTTTTAAGAAAATCACCTCGGAATGTGTTTGCCTGCCATCCAGAAGCCTTCTCTGGCCCCCAGAGGAGTGAAAAGACAAAAACAAACAAAAGAAAAATCCAGGCAAAGATAAAAGCCTTTCACTGTCAGCCTGAGACAGGTTCAATGCTGGGACTGGACGCAGCTCTCATTGAAGAGGTCCTGTGACTCTTGTGACACCCAGAAGTGTGGCCTGGGTTGGCAAAGTTCAATCCACGAGGTTGTGACTCCTGGTGGTAAATGAAGGCTGACTGTTGACTACCTCTCAGCCTTGGAATTTGTTTGCAGATCCCCACAATCCCCCTGTGAGCGTTAGGCCAGAGGAGAGCTGAACCCGAGGGCCCACTTTTGTAAATTATCACCTCCGTGGTTACTTTGTGTGAAGTCCTAAAAAAACTCAGCAGTCTTCTAACACAATAGACACATTACTCAGATATCAGAGTTGGCAGGTCCACGTCACCTGCCACTCCTGTGGGTGCCCGTCTGTTTACCTCAGCTGCTCGGGGGTTAGGTTACCCACAGCCTCGACATCCTCCACACAAAGACTCTGCAGACGGAGGCCAGGAGAAGCTACATGCTTCCACTCCTGACCCTGGGTGCCCAGTCTGGGTGAGGGGGACAGATGGTGTCCTTTGTACTTGGGGGGTCTTTTATTTTTCTCTGAAGCTTCCAGAGAAAAATGTTTGCAATATTTCTAAGTTTTAAAATGATTCATAGAAGGCATCACTGTATCATAAAGCCATTTGACTCGGTGTTAATTTGCACTACGAGTAGCTAGAATCTCTCTGCTTAGGGAGCCAGTCGTGGGAGGACACCACGGACGGCTAGGCAATGTGCCACTGTCCCCTGTTGTCCCAGGACTGTCCAGCTCTTTTAAGTCTTCCACGGGCACACGAAGGAGCTACGAGCTGTCACACACAGACTTTCACTGTGTATCTCTTGGCGTGATAATGGCAGGTTCCATCTGTGATGGCCATGCTGCTCTAGGGGCTCTGAGCACTTTCTAAATATCGTCATTTCCACTTGGATTTCGGGAAACAGAAGCTCTCCAAAAATATAATCAATATATGGTATCGACACCCAAGCTGATAAAAATCTGAGCATTAAATTCAGTCAGCAAAGACGTCAAAACATTTGAGAACCTTTTAAACTTAGTTCTTGTGTTGTTTTTGTTTTTCCTGATATTGCTCTTCTTGCGGGTAAAAGAACAAAACTGAACACCGAACACTACGGCTGGTGCATCTTTTCGGTGCTCCTTGGGTCCATCTGCCTCACACACCCCGCTTTAGCTCAGAGACTTTCACCTGAATCCACACCACTCACCTTCTTCTTGGCAGGATGTAAAGCTATGGTACCACAAGTCCACCAGAAGGTTAGGGTGTCAGTGAGGTGCGTTCATGGAAGTCAACACAGAAGCTTTCTAAGGACTTTTTACTAATTCAACAGACAAGAAAAGGGGCCCTGAGTACTTCTTTTTGTGCTTTATTTCCTTGTGGCCATTGCATTTCAATGCATCCTAGCAGTGGTCATATGATTTGCCTCAAAAGCCAAGCTAGGCTTCCTATTGGTCAACAGCCCCTTGTGGGGCGTGGCCAGTGGGCACCCTAGAGACTGCTGTCCTGCAGGAAACCCCGAAGGTCTCAACCCGGCCCCAGCTCCCCTCAGCAAGGCCCTGTCACTTCGCTCTGAGGTGCCACCCCTCTCGCAGCTGTTTCTAGGAAAAAAATTTAGGGTGCTCCTTTGAAAACAGAATACATAGAGCCTGCATGGATCTGTGGAAGTAAATAGTCATAAAACCTGGAATATGACCCAACAAACCTCACAAAAAGTGTCATAAAACCAGGCCTGGTGGCTGTTATGTGGGCGGCTGAGGCAGGAGGATAGAAGTTAGGCAACACAGCAACTTACTGTAACTGTGTCTCAAAACAAAAAGCAAAAAGTGGGCTGGGGGTATCAGAGTGAAGGCCCTGCTATCAACCCCAGGTACCTCAAACAAGGGCAAATAAGTCCGTATTAATCATAATAGTATCCTGCAAAGTAGAGCTCAAATGTGGATATTCCCAAACCCCAAATAAACAGCTGGAGGACAGTGACATGATGCACACCAGGTTAAATAAAAAAGCTAGGTCATACTCTCCTTGTCTGCTGGCTTGTTATGAGTCTTCTTTTGTGAGCGCTGCAACTGTGCTTTACATAACTGTTTCATTAGGATAAGGCAAAAACTTTCTGCATATGAATGATGAAATAGAAGTGATATCAGTTAGGAAGAAGTCTGTCCACTAAGCCATCACATGACATTGTACCTGGGTGTCAACTTAGACACATTTAGAGACACATGGAAAGGCCTTCACAAGATACATAGAAATAAGTAATCAGTAAAATCAAAGATCTTATTGCTTATCTTCCTGAGAAACTAGAGCTATGCTAGGGCTTTATATTTTACAAAAAGAGAAAATCGCTCACTCCACTGTCTTGTCTTGTCTTTCCTTTCCTTATGCTGTACCAGACAACAAACCCAGAAATGCTCTACTGCTGAGCTAATCCTAGTCTTCTTTTTAAATTATGTTCACCTTGAGACAAGATCTTGCTGAGTTGTCCAGCCGGGTCTTGAACTTGTGTCCTGTGTACTCTCCCTCACACCTAGCATGATTTTCTTCTTTTTCCAAGAATAAAGTGTATTAGCATTTTCTCTTCTTTGGTTTTGAAAGATTTTTGTGTCTTTTCTGTTACTCAGAGATCCAAAATACATCCCAGGCCACTTGGCAGACAGGACGGCAAACTCTTCCACCACCCTCGATCTTATGTTTCTTTAGTAGAGAAAACAAAAATATACAAAGGCAGACATCTATGATTAAAGGGTAGAGAGAAGAAAATGTGAATGAAGAAAAATATTCTATGGCATTGAATGCAGCTGTTTTAAAGGACACATTCTACAGAGGTCTTTGAGAAAACTATTTGGAAAACCATCTAGAACATAAGGACAGCTGCTGCTGATTTGCCCTCACACAGCGGGGAAGAGAACAGAACCAGTTTGCTTCTCGAAGTGCCTCAGAGACTCACAGGCACTGGAAAAGCAGGAAGGGTCATACATCTGCTGAGAAACTTAGCCTCCAGGATTTAGCAGATCGTATTAGGTGAATCTCAGCATGTGTAGCTGTCTTCTAAAGGTAGCATTGGAGTTCATTAATTGTTTCTTGTATAGCTACAGCAAACGGCGAATCCCTTGCCAGGAACTCCAGGGACAGAAAAACAGATGGAAAGGAAGGAAAGTGCATGCGTACCTCGTGGGCACTAAATCTCTCAGTGAGGCTGTAAGTGACACACTGAAAGCACAAAAACCACAACTGGGGAGATCGATAAATACAGGAAGTGTCTTGCTGCAGAACACAACTCTTCAAAAGCAGTAATTGTCCAAATAGGGCCATATATCAAAACAGACAATGAGCGAGAATTGAAGCAAGAGGCTGTTAAGGAGACCCTCAGGCAAGCTGTGTGGAAGGGGCCATCCAATCCGGATTCCTGCGTGGACCAAAGGAAATGCTGCAGAACAGGGGGTAAAGTGGTGAGACCTGCAGCTGCAACCCCAGGGGCCTGGGGACAGGTTCCTCTAGGGAGAGAATCCTAAGTAATGGATGCAGAGAGGCCTGGGTGGAGAGGCAGAAGGGAGTCCTGCTAAAGGGACAGGCTTTTCCTCAGGGCACTCTTGGGGACCCAAGCAGGCACTCACACAGAGATGGTAATAAACCTCCCACAGATACAAACAAGGGTGTCTGAGAGTAGGACCTGCAGAGCTAAGGGGCTCACGTCCCCTCAGGGTGTACATCACACTGTTGTGCCTATACCTTCCATTTCTACTCAACACCTGGCTGCCAGGTGTGTAAGTGATGGCCTGTAAGAGGAGCTGGCCAGGGCAGAGCTCCAAATACTGACTGCCCCCACCTCGATCTAATGCTTACAGAGTTTGGCAAGGACTTTAGAAACAAATAGACCAAGAACCTTATTCTTATTTTATTTTATTTTATTACCATTCTTCTTGTAACTAATCCTTCAGTCATTCTCTGGATGATGATGTTTACCCATTTCTAAAACTTCCTCCCCACCCATTCCTATGGTCTAGTAATTAATATCTTTGGCAGATCAAAAAATTTTACTCTAAGTAGAACGCTAAGTTCTTAGTTTAGTAGCCAGAGGCAAACAGCTTTCCAATTGCCAGCAGTTTATCATTTTACCAAATATTCAGCAAGGAATAAAAGAAATCACCAACAGCAGTGAGAACTGACCTTGCCTCCAACTACGTATACCGGGGGATTAGGCTGTGGAGCCAGGAGGAGGAAGGGCTCCTGTGTGCCCAAGAGAGCTCCCAACCTCAAGAAAGCTACCAGCTCACTTAAGTCTCTCCAACATGGCCTCTTCCTTCTTAAATCTTTTAGAATTGTCAAACTCAATTTTGTTTTATTGCATATCTACATATCTAGTTACTTTTTTCAAAACTAAAAAAACACTATTAAGATGACATTTCAGGAATTATTAAAACAAGAAACAACAGAAAGATAGAACCTCCAAATAATGTCAGAAGGCCCTTTTGATATAAAAATAACATATACTAGCAACGGCATCATATTAAATGTGACCTCCAACCTGTATAGAATTCTCCACTTGCAAGGGTTCAATTTTTGTCAATTTAGTCCAAAAATATTGATTAAAACTTAGAAACATGGGCAGGATATGCTATGCTTAAGAAACCACAACAAAAATATTGGGAACCACACAGTATAAGCATTTGTCCAGCAGATCACTCAGATAATGAGAAATTCTAAGCATGGTGCTCCCTGAGAACAATGACAAGCAGAGGGGCACGGATGAGCACAGGACGTGTACGCTGAAGTGTGCTCGTCCACCGCAGGTTCTTACTGCATCTCATGATTGGTCCATGAGCAGCAGACCTTCCTGTGTGGGCTTGAAGTGTTTTTCTCTCCAATTTTTCTTTGCCTTCTCAGTTCTTCAGAAGTTTGCTCATAATTTAATAAAATATTCCATGGCTAACGCTTAGAGTCAGGGCAACATTTTCAACATAGAAATGTATGAATGGTACAACTAAACTTTAAAATATTTATACAGCCAAGCCCACTGCAAAAGCCTATAACCCCAGCACTCCAGGAAGCTGAGACAGGAGTTGCCTACCAACTTACCAATTTAAGCCAGACCCTTCCTCAAAATAAAAATTTTATAAATGAACTGAAGATACAGCTCAGTGTGGAGTCCCTGGATTCAATCCTTAGTACCACACAATAACAAATAAATAAATAAGGTATCTCTCTACTTTTACGATTAACTTTTGTTATATTTACACTAAGATAAAACATCACTTTAGTTCTCTGCACTGGGATAGAGCTAAAAAGAAAGAAGCCATGGGGTGGAAGAGACTGCACTATTACTATTTGTGTTCACCAGCAAGCGGGTCTCGAAACACAGCTAGTTGGCTGTAAATCTCTGTGATGTGTAATGTAGCTCACTTGCAGCTGCCATGATGGTGCCCTGAGCAGCTCTCAGGGGTTGGGATGTGGTAGTACATGGCAGGCTTCCATACACCCGTGAACGAGGTCCACCCACACCATGGTCCATGGGGAGGGGACTTCCAGAGTCCTCAGTCCCTCTGGCTGGAGTTCCTGGACCCCAGAATAATGAAGGTGCTTGGGAAAGATCTGTGCCCTGGGGGTGAGGGGGGACGACAGCAGGTGCCAGCATGAGTGCCTGGGCACCAGGTAGGAGTGATGTGGCTCCAGCTGGCCTCCTGAGCAGCCTGTTTCTTTAGCCATTAGGGCAGCGATGGTTGTGTTCTGCCCTGAAGTTCTGAGAAGCCAGAGGGGAAGAATCAACCAAGAGCCTTGGGTTCAGACTGAAGAAAATGAAGCTCATACAAGACCTGAGAAAGCTCCTCCCTTGGCAAGCCCTGCTCTCATGCCAGAATTCACAATGAAGGTGTCTGTCCATTTGAGATCTGTTATTTCAGTGGAGACAAATCCAAGGGAAAATAAAACAAAAACAAAGAGAAGTAGGACTACAGAAAGAGAATTATCAAGAGAGGCTAATACCACAAAATGAAAATGTCTCTGTGTTTACCTGTCATTCACATAACACAGTGATATTCAGTTGTAACCTCAGTGGTCTGCTAAATACATAATGTTATGAAGTATTGTATGAAGTAATGGTATGAAGTATGTTTTGATAAAAACTACAGAAAATGATTCTGCTCATGTTTAAGTTTCTCAATGATTATGTCACTTTCAATTTTAAAATAAGATTATTTAATAAAGTGTTGTATGACAACTTTTTTTTTCTTTTTTTGTGGTACTGCGGAATGTAATCTGGGGTTTTTATACTGATCTACATCCCCAGCCCATTTTTTTTTATGTTTGATTTTGAGACAGGGTCTGACTAAGCCACTAAGTTGTCCAGGATGAATTTGAACTTTCAATCTTCTGCTTCAGCCTCCCAGAGTGCTAGGATACCAGGCCTGCTCCCCAGGGCCAAGCTCATGCAAACAGTTTAACCTCTGCTGACCAGGTTGAGGCAGTGACCTGCACGTATATGCATATGTGTAAGTAAAGTAAATAAATATGTCTTGCCTTGCAAACTCTTCCAACCCGAGAAAGGATGGTCTTGTCGGAAGTGCTGCCGTCCTGAGACGATTCACGGAAGAAGAAATATATCTTGTCATCATCTGGGTTGTAGGTGTCTGGGATGGGGAAAGTCCCAATGAATTTTGCTCCTGTTGGAAGGGAAAAAATATCACAGATAAAATATCTCAATGTCCTGCCCGTGATTGTACCAACATCTTCTGCTTATAAAAAACTATTAGGAGAGTAAGAAGCATTGAAGGTGGGAAACAAGATATGTGGATGATTCGACATGAAGAGGCAGGAACAGGTACCTAGGAATTTCAGAGTGCAGGTGCAAACATGACCCTCGGGAAGTCATAATCCCTATAATTCCAACAGGTCAAAGGCACATGCCATATACTGACAGGGACACATACTGAGAAAGGTATGGCTCAGTGATTTCAACAGAGTCATGTAACACTGTACATGGCAATTACACACGCTAGGATGACCCTTTTGTGACTGGGGACTGAGGTCTTATGAGACCACTGTGGGACACAGTGTGTACAGCCCATTACTGGGCAAGTGTCTTGCAGGACTCTGATACAAAGTCTCTTCAAATCTGGACTGATTGCTTGGCAGCCACAAGGTTATTCATAAGTAATTTATGAAAAACTCTGCATGCATCCTAAATTTTGACATATAGGCTGTTTTTATCTGCATTTTGTGAATCTGTTCATGAGAAATAAATGCAAAAGAACAGCGACTGGATCCTCTCCAGTGTGTGCTCTCCTGGAGTCTGTCCCCCAATTCTTGTAAATAGGACCTCAGGGGAGCCAGTCACCTCCTCTGTGCTCCAATGTCATTGCATGTTACAGGAGATTCCTGACTTCACAGGCCCAGCAGAGTAACTGCGATTATGGCCAAATAAGCTAATGAGCACGCCGCACTCAGCACTTGCACTGCCTGGCACCCAGCGAGCCTTGGGCAATGTCATTTGGTGTCAGAATGGAAATGATTGTCATGTCATTATTTTGACCATGACCAACTGGAGGCTAATATAGAACTGAGCTCATCATGAGACTGAGAATAGCACATGGTTAATAAAAATTTAGTTGGGCTATATGTACCCACGCAGTAAGCTGTCCTCAATACAGAAACCATTTACAACACAAAATACCCCGTGGTGCTGCATCAATGACAAATCAAGTCATCTAACTGCTTGTTTAAGAGGCAATGAGCATGTGAGGTCTTAAACTTATATGATGGAGAATTAATAGGTAACAGATTTGCACTTGGCTGAAACTAGCCCTGACATAACCATTTGGTTAAAAACAAAGACCAAGGTAAAGGTTACTGAGGACCAAGGAAGGGCTTTAGATAGAAGACACGAGGCAGCAGAGGGCGTAGCCGTGGTGCGTGGAGCACTGAGGAAGTGGGAGGGAGCAGAAGATGAAAAATTCAAAAGAAAAAGAAAGAGTGGTTAGGAAGGAAAAACCCCACAGCACTGCCCTTTCTGGAGTTAGCCTAGGGTTATGCTGGCCATGTGCCCATGGAACATGCCCGGTACAACTTCCCAGTAGCCTTCAGTGGACAAAGGTCTGTGGTGGGTCCCGGGGACGGGTGTGCAGTCATTGTGCACTCAGTCTCTCTGTTCAGCCCCAACCAGAGCCCCGGACAACCCTATGTCCCTGTGTCCTTGGCAGGTCTCGACTCTCACGGACTCTTACACTCCTAATAATCTCACTCTCTATGAACTCAGAAAATTACACGAAAATTCAATTTTAGAAAACCACATAGGTCTTTGCCAAATTTTTCTTTTCTAATTGATCTAAAATTGGCAAAGGTCCTTAACAATTTCACTGCAGGCCACTCAAGCTTTGGTGTCCCTGTCCCAGACCTCCTTTCAAGTTTTTGATAAATGACAAACATTTGATTTTGATTCCTAATCAAAGGAAAACCCTTTTTAGCTTCAAATTAACATTTTTGAGTTCTTATTTAAATACAATTTTTAAAAAACTCTTTGTGAAAAATTTTTCTTATGTCTGCAGAATTATGGCTTTAGTAAACTAATGAGAACAAGAAACTATTTTATTATGTTCAAGGGCAATGAGGACACAAAATAAGAAAATGAATAAAAATCAACTCTTCCATTTTCATCTGGATTCAGAAAATAATGACAAGTGTAAAGAGATGGGGAGAACAGGCCTGGCTTTGGCAATTTGTCCCCACGAAGGAGAGAAGACAGCCCACGGTGGGCTCCTGCACACGCTGCCCAGGGCTGGCAACAGTTCAAGGAACTTTCTGAATTTGCAAATGCCCACAAGTCAGATGAGGAGCTTTAAGAGTATTTTAAGCAGGGACAGCCAGGCCTGGTGGTACAAGCTTATAATCCCAGCATTCTGGGAGACTGAGACAGGAGGATTGCAAGCTCAAACCCAGCTTGGGCAACTTGATAATTCAATTGAATCCTACTCCAAAAAGGGGGACAGGGGATACAATAGCTCAGTGTAAAGGCCCTGGGTTCAATCCCCAGTCCAAATAAAAGAATTTATAAATATAAAAACAAATACAATCCTAATTCTTATAAACATCTAAATTTAAGAGCCAATAGCATGCAGCCACGAGTGGTGATATCCATTTGTAATCCAGGTCTTTGGGAGGCTGAGGCAGGAGGATACTGAGTTCAAGGCCAACTTGGACTACATAGACATCTTGTGCCAAATCAATCTAGGTATGCAGGTCACCAACTGCTATGGTTTGGATCTGAAGTGTCCTTCAAAGGTCTCATATGTTTGGATGTGGTGGGATACCTATGGAACCATGTACTGTTGGAGGCGGGGCCTGGCTGGAAGGGTCAGATGCTTATGGCTTGACCTGGAGGGGCGTGTGCTGGTTCTGCCCTTCCTCCCTGACTGGGCTCTGATCTGCCATGTGGCTCCACCATTTCCAGCATCCAACCCGCCAATGAGTGAACTATGACCTCACAAAACTGTGAACTAAAATCTTTCCTCCCTAAAGCTGTAGATGTCAGGTATTCTGTCCCAGCAATGAAAAAGTAACCAAGACACAGATGACCATATTCCACATGAGGAGAAAGCGTGCCTCTGGCTCATTAACCCACATCAACCATGAAAATGTGTGTGGATGGACTGGGGAAGCAAGTACAATGGAACAAAAAAAAATTTTTTTTAAACCCTCACACTGGCAGAAATTACAGAAACACAATTCATTTTCCTTGACAACCACTTGACCGGAACATGGGTGTTCACGTAAGCAGAGTTCCTGGCAGTACCTAAGTGTGGTATCAGAAGAAGGGGCTCAAAACAGCATATTGGCTGCTGAGGTTCTAGCCCCTAGTAGAGCTACACAGTGATCGAATTAACTTGTGACTTAAAATATCCTAGTGGTACCATCTTTATAAGCTGGTATCTTCTCCCTAGAATGAAAATGAGATGTCACAGCTCGGTCCAGAAGGAGAAAGCAGCCAGGCGGCTGAACCCTCAGGGGAAGGGTGGGCTGCCCCTCCTACCTCAAAGGCTCATTTATGGGAAATGGTGACCTGAGCCCAGTGGCCTGAATTCACCTGGCTGCAGAGCTTGACAGAGGAGAGATGGTCCTGCAGTCACGTGGGATGTGTAAGACCCAAGGGGCCACACAGTGACACATTGAAGAACTTCCTTTAAGTACAAAAGTCACCATGCAGGTGTTGCCAGGTGGCACCACTGGAAGTGGCCACCAAAGTGAAGCATGGAACCAGTCCACCTGTGCCGTGAGAGCTTCACATTGATGTCCCTGGAGGAATACAGCGCAGATGCTGCCCCTAGACCATTAAACTTCTAGCTAATGCACACAGCATTCAACAAATTTGGTGTTGTGTGTGTTCAGTCGCTCCTCGCTTTATTAAATTCTCTCTTAAACATTGGTTCTGTGACACATCTTGTGAAAGAATTATTTTGGAAGGAATGATGGAGATAGTTAAGCCAAATGTTTATTATATGAAGAAATCTAATTACGGATAAAAAGAGCATCAAACAGTACTCCATTCTGTGATTTATACAATAAGCACACTTGTGAGTTAAAAATAAACGCATGTTTCAAGAATACAGAGTTTCTTTCTTGCAGATTACACTGAGGTCTTGTCTAAGAACACTGATGTTCCTATTTTGTGATAGAACTCTTTCCTGACTTACTGCCAAATTAGGGTAAAAATAGGTATCATGCAATTAGTGCATAGTTGTTGAATTAAACAATTCAGAATCCTACCAATCGACACCTGGGCTTTATTAAAGTACATTTTTCCCCTTTGGCATTTGAAACAGATGCCCGAATAGGGATGGAGTTAGAAATCATGCATTTTCTTCGCAAAAGAACTTCCAGCATGACTGGCAAGGCTCTGCCAAGTGGGAAGGACACAGCCCAGGGGGCCCTAGGACCCCTGTCTGTCTCCCCATGACTCCTCTGCACCCATGTGGGTCAGCATACCTACCCCATGGCCCTACACACTATTCCTTTCTACAATATTTTTCTCTGTTATTTTAAAATAGTATCCTTTTATGTGGGAGAATTTGCAAGCAGCAGAACATCCTCAAACAGAAACTTCAAATGCAAACGGCCTCCATATGTTAAGAACGAAACTCTGAAACAAAAAGCTCATCCACTCCAGGAAAGAAAACAAAAACATATGCAGATGAGGCGCCCTTTGGTTCCAGTTTCCAAATGATCACTTTCCTTAGTTTCCTCCTAAATCTCTGCTGAAAGTTGAGTGCTGTTAGTGTCACCACCCACCCCATCTTGTGCCTTTTCTCCTATTTCTTTCTGTGTTCCAAGATTAGGTGGGCACACAAAAGTGGGAAGCCACCCCTGACTTCAGGGAAGAGTCCTCACAGACCTGGAGTACTTCCTCCTCCTGGTCAGAGGTGTGGCAGGTGGCCTTCCTCTTCAGGGGGCGGGGGGGGGGCGGGGGGGGGGCATCTCTCTTCTCAGGTCTGATGGTGAACTAGACCATCCTAGAGTACCTTGTGTGGGACCCTTGAAGCGCTAGTGCAGAGGCAACTGGCCTCCCTGGTCAGTGCGGGAGCACAGCCTAGCATGGGCTTGGGCACTTCAGTATTGTGCACTTCTAAGGGATTCTGTGAGTAAAATGTCCCTATGAAAGAGGCATAAGGCCTCACACTAAAAAGGCATAATTCTTGTTGGGTGTGGTGCTGCCAGCCTGCCATCTCAGCAGTCTGGGAGACTGAGGAGGAAGAACAGTAAGGTGGACCCTAGCCTGAGTCATTTAGCAAATTGGTAACACCCTGTCTCTCAAATAAAAAAGTTATAAAAGAGGCTGTTTGTTACTCAGTGCAAAAGGCCCTGAGTTCAGTCCTCAGTACCACAAAAAATAATAATAAAAATAATAATTGTTATGGTAACAATTTTTTTGAATTTACTTTTTAACAGTTAAATACCGATGACAAATTCAATATTTGCATTTCACTTTGTCTAAATATAACATCACATTCATAAGAATTTAGTTTATCGTGTGTCAAATAAAAAGTAGGAATTTAAACTGAAAAAAAGCATAGAAAGAAAGATTAACAAACATTTAAGTGACTTAACCAGAAATAAATGACCTATTGATGTCATGATACATAAAAGAACCAAAAAAAGATATTGACATTGAACCCATTATTTGAAATATCATCAGTCACATTTTTTAATCTGGAAAGCACTTTGTGATATTAAATAGCAAGGTTCAGATCTGCAAGTTGTGTGAATAGTAAAGAAACCGGGTTGATTGAATGACTGTAGGTTCTTGTTCATAACAAGAGTACTTCAGCTGTGACCAGTAGACATCCCTGCAGGATAGGAACATCTCAGCATCAGTGCTGTCTTCTAGGGCAGTCTGGCCTGGGTGGCCATGGAGCACTTGCAATGTGGCTGGTGTGAAGGAGGGACTCAATGCCAAGCTGTCTTCATTTTAATTGCCTCGAATTTCAGTAGTTGCACAGTTAGTGCTCTTGTATTGGATGAGGAAGTCACAGTGCAGGTATCCCATATCCCTTACTCGACCTTGGCGGGTCCAGTTTTAAAGCAGAAACAGCCTTTGTTTCCTTAACCACCAACAAAAAGGCCACCCGAACCTTCCAGGCTCAGAGTACCTGGGAGTCAATCCTCTCAGAAGTGCAGGGTGGTAAAGGTGGGTAGGCACTGCAAGTGGGGACCCGGAGACACTACCTCACCCTCCATCCTGAACTTAGAGGTTGCCAAGATTAAGTGGAAGGTCACATCCACACAGCCCACCTGCCTTGTTGCACCTCCTTTCCGGGCTTCAGCCTGGGACCTCGTGGGTGCACCGCTGGACCCTGGGTGGCTAGGTCTGGGCAGTGGTCATTTCTCACTGAGGAAGACGGAACTGCCCCAAACCAGCCCATACCCTGCTATAGCACACCCATCTCCACTAGCTGTGAGATTCTTGTGCAGCATCTACACTTTCTCCTGCACTTCCCCCTGGTTTCCACGGACTAAGTTTCCCAGAGCTCTGGCCGATCTGTTGCTACAGATGTTTCCCTGGCATGCCCCTGCCTGCTGTGTCCCACCTCTGGCTCTGCTGCACTGTGTAACTTACCACTGGCTGCCAACCCACCTTTCCCCACCTGTCCTTGTTCTTCACGTGGGACCCACATCCTCAGCTTGCCAAGGTTAACATGGCAAGTAGACATGGCTATACACATTGAGCGTGCAGAGCCACAGGCATGCAGACAGGGGAAGGCAGTTGACCCTGTCCAGAGCTGGTTGGGGGACAGAGCTTGGGCTAGAAGGCAACTGACCCTGCCCAGTTCTGGAGGTGCCGCTGGGCTCTTACCTCAGTTTTTTTAAATACAGCTGTCTTAGAAATTCTCACCTATTCTCAAGTATAAATGGCAAACAATGATTCTGTCAAGATTGTGCTGGAAAACAAAGGCCCAAGAAGGCTGGAGGAATATCACGGTGGTAAGCGTGCTGTCTAGCAAGCTTTGGTTTGATTCTCCAGCACCACATAAGCCAGGCATGGTGGCACATAACTATAATCTTAGAACTTGTGAGGCTGAGGCAGGAGGATTGTTATGAGTTTGAGGCCAATCTGGGATACTTAGTGAGATCAAGACAAGACCAAATACAGAGGAAGACACTATGTCAAAGATTAGTAATGATAAATAAATAAATTTTAAAAATTAAAGGACTCAAGAGTATGATTAACATGAAAGTCACATAAAATACTTTTGAAAGGGAAGAGATGAGGGATAGGAAGGTCAGTTAGTAAACAATAAAACATAAGTAGTATGGCAAGGATGAGGTGGTGAGGACTCAGACAAAGATGGAAGCCAGGACACCAGCAAGGTCATGAATGCTTTGAAGGAAGTCCAGGCTCTTCCTGATAGATTAGATAAAGGGGCTAGAAGAAAGGAAGGAAGGAAAGGTAAGTCCAAGGTAAGCCCGATAGTGATGAAGTTAAGAAAGTTGAATATCAGGAAACTGGCACTGAAGGGCAGGTTACGAAGGAAAATGAGGCCTAAAAGAATTGGACCCAAAGATTTTAGACCTGAGAGCAAATTTAAGTTAAGAATCCTTGAAGAGTTTTAAAAAGATCACATAGAAAGTTTGTGGCGACATCAAAACTTTTCTAGCTTTATTCCTGCATAAACCAGTCATTTTTTAATTTAAATTTGAGATGAAAATGTAAGAAATCCAGGTAAGCAATTTTTTGAAATTCTTTCTATATGCAGAAGATGACTGGAGTTGCACATTCTACAACAGAGCCCGGAGAACCACGAGGGTGGGTAAACTCACCCAACTAGAAAGTATGGATGGAGAAGTCAATAGCAGAAAACACTGAAGATGTGAGAGAGGGCACAGGACACCCAAGGTGTCTGTCCCAGACCTCAGTCCCCAGGACAGCAAGGGTGCTAATGCCACTTCACACTCAGCTCCTAATATCCTCTTCTGTCAAACTCCCCCATGGGATCCAACATAATACTGAGAATGTGAGAAGACACTGACTGATTTCACGGCTCAGAACCTGAATGAATGCTCAGTAAGTTTGACCAAGGTCTATTAAAAGCAGTGAGATTTAAGGATATGGAAACAGCTACACTGTTTTTCTAAACTGGGACAATCAATAGTAAAATGGTGACAGCAGCCCATGGGACTGCTGGTTTCACAGTCACGCAGGCTGCTAACCAATCAAGCGCTAGGCTCAGAGTCACAAAGGCTGCTTTTCCTACTTCTGGGCTATTTGGCTGCAAATCCAGCTACACTGAGGCTTCTACTACAGATCTTCCTCCGTTCTTTTAGGATTGTTTTTTCTCCTGGCTTATTGTCTGGCCCTTTCATTTTTCTATTCACCAACCAGCATTGCTGCTCTGAAATATTTTCAGCCTGCTCTGTTCCTCCCCACTGGGCTTCTGTGCCCATCTTCACTCTGTCAGGGGGTGGATTCTTATCCCTCTGACCTCTTCCCCTCCAGGCTCCCTGCTACTGCCGGTTTACCTTCACACAAACAAAGGTCTCATTCCAGGATTTAAGAGGAAGCCATTAATGGCTGCCATTGGTTTCATGATAATATTTACAGCTCTCTGGCTATGCCTCCCAGTCTCTCCTTTCTCCGGGGGGCCAACAGCATATCCATCACCAAAGAGGTGGCTGTCTCTGTGGGCCCAGGAGTGGGGGAAGCACTCAGAAGCAATAAGGCCTCAGGAGGGGTTTGCTGAGGGAAGGCAAAACCAACACCAAGGCTTCCTACTTTGTAAACCTACTCACATAGCAATGCTAATTGCATCCTGAACAAGTCATCATTGCATATGTATTTTCTATATCCTTTATTTTAACTGCTTTATGAGCATTTAGGAGAGAAATGAATAACCTCACCAAAGGGAGCAATTATCAAACTGAGAGATACAATCTTAGACTTTCCGCTCAAAACCTCAGGTGAGACAGTTAAACTTCACTACGGGTTAAAATTCATCAACTTACTAAAATCAAGAAATTCCATAAAATAATTTTTTCTTTATCAATCAAACTGAGATAAAATTGTTGTGTAAACAAATAGATTTGGAGATTTTGACTAAAGAAAGGTTTTAAAGTGTTTTCCATGTTGCTTATGTTGTCACTGCTTAAATAGCAGAGGGATAGACAGACGGCCCCAGAAACTCTCCCCACACCGCCCCCACTAAAGCACAGTGCTAGAGGTGGAAGGGGACGTGGGGTCAGCCTGCTGGAGGAACATTTTATGCCATTCTTCCTGCTGGGAATAAATTTATATGTTAATTAGAAGACATCATGAAACCATAGTAACATCTGGCCCTTTGTGAGGCTATAGGGTGAAGAAAAAGCAAAAAACTTGCATTAGTTCTTGAGGTAATTAAATGAATTCATTTAAAAATTTCAGATTTTTCTCTCATTGCTTTTGAGTTTTGAAAATCCAATGTGCAATATGATGTTTAAATAAAGAAGTAATCAGACAAACTTGTGTCAGGATCAAATATTGGACAGATTGGTCCTAGTCAAACATCAATTTTAGTAGATAAAGTTTGTGTCACGCCTGCTTACATCATGCATGACAAGGAACTAGAAATGGAAATCAAATATGTGCAATCCAAGTGTAGGTTAAAAAGAAAATATGCATATCATCATGTTTTAGATATAAAACAGTTTACAAAAGAAGTTTTCAATCTAATCTAACCCCTACCCATGAGCTAATAGGCAGCATTTGACTTAATATTGAAAACACTGGGTAGGAGACTGGCTGCCAGCATGGATCCAGCTCCAAGGTGACACGTGGGGACCTTGACCACATTAGTAGATGCCACTCAACTCTAGACTGCGTATCTTTAAACACTGCAATAAAACAGGGGCTGGTGGCACAGTCCTCTAATCCCAGCACTCTGAAAGGCTGACACAGGAGGATCACACTTTTGAGCCCAGCTTGGTCAACTTAGCAATAGGGAGAGTGTATCAAAATAAAAGGAAAAAGGAAAAAAAAAAAGGCTTGGGATGTATCTCAGTGTGAGGGCCCTTTGTTGGACCCCGAGCATCAGAGGAAATAAATAAATAAGTGCTACAAAAAATAGTATGCCTTTTCTGTCATTGTGAATATTAAAAGCACCTACCAGAGGAGGAACAGTGCTAAGGACACTGCTGAGCACATGTTTAGTGACTGTCAGCTATTTTACACACACACACACACACACACACACACACACACACACACACACAAGCTATACTCATGTGAGTCACCCCTGATCTATTTCATAAGGTTGCACTGCACCAGCTGCCCCGGAGCACATCAGAACGAGAAGTCTCGACTTCCCAACCGCCTGGAACCATCCGAGGGAGAAGGCTCACCTACCACTGAGCCAGTAGTGCTCCGAGATGTCCGTCCTGATGTAGTGGGGGTCGTGCATGGGCCCCAGGGACCGTGTGAAGGCTGTGTCCTTGCCCAGGAAGTCTGAAGCTGTTCCTGAGTAGAGGTAGGAGTCTGGAGGGAGAAGCACATGGGACTTCTGAGAGCAGACCATGACTCATACTGTTTACCCTAGTTCCCCAGCAGGACCCCGAAGATGCTGCTGACCTAACATCGGAGGTCATTGTGTCATATATACCCCTCCCCAAATTTGAAAAATTAGCAGAGCTGAAGGAAGACATTGAGTTTTGGTAAGCTGACACTAAACGCTTGGATTAAAAAAAGACTAAATTCTTCCAAGTTGATAATTGCAGATGTATTGCCCACTCTTTGGATAAATTCCTCCTTAAAAATAATTTAAAGAACTATCTCAGAAGGTCCTCTTAGTAGCTACACACAAAAATATTAATAATTGGATAGTAAGATGAGAAACGGGTTATGCATTTCACACGTATGTAATCAGCTGAAACTCAGTGTGCACAGCTTTTCTTTACCTAATCTCTACTGAAAGGGAGCTTTCCAAGCTGACCCTTTGTAATCACAGTCTCCTGCATTCCGCGTAGCTAATTGTGTCCCCAATAGTGTGACAAATGAGAATTCCTGAGCTGGGAAAGGTGTCACCAGCACTGCATACCAAACTTCTTTGTGCTGCTATTTGTGTAAAATGAATGTCCACGTTTTCCCAGAAAGAAGAGAGAGACCAGAGGAAGGTATGAAGGAAGAAAGGAGAGGGGGGTGACTCAAAATGGTAGTGGGTGAAGGGAAGGGAGAGAAGGGAGAGGAGGAGTGAGGGCTGCAGGGAGGATGAAGGAGCGGAGGGGATTAAAGATTTGCCTTGTGTGAGAGGTGACTGAAGCTGCCTCTAAATCCTCTGCTTAAATCTGTCTACCTGTATCAGCTCTCCCTGAACCTTCTGGGTCAACTGACCCTAAATAAGGGCGGGGGAACCAATCCTGAGACATACCTGAGACAGCCCACCATGTGAGGTGAGGCGGATGCACGCAGTGTGGCTTCTTGCCTCTTGGCTACTTTTCTACTTTTGTCAGACAACTGGCTATGTTTATTGGGGGAGCAGAGTCTTAAAAATAGAGCAACATAGCAACATCAAGCCTTCTGAGGGAGTTTGTGAAGAATAGAGACGACAGATATTTGCATGTTTTAATATAAAAAGGTATGCTCCGATCTAAAATTTGTATCTGAATATCTAGTTTTTAAAGCTGTGTTCTTTTCATTTAAATTACTCAGAGATACCTAAGAGGAGTCTCCAGTGCTCACCGCCCCCTGCTGCTTATGAAGAGTATCAACTTCACTTGGCAGACAAGAATCCCCCACTGAGAGGGGATAAGCACATACTTTTCACAACACACAGAACCACCTTGGCTTCCACATCAAAGCAGCACAACTGTCTCTGGCCATGTGAAAATTACCATGTCATGCTGTTTTACTCTGTCTCTTAAAATGTTTGATAGACAAGTTACATAAAAAGAAACAAAAGTGATCCAGACAAAGGCGGTCATAGGATGGGTGGCCCTGTGGAATCCTGTGGAGAAGCCTTAGCCCAGACCTCGCATCACACCAGCTGGGTTGACCTCTTTGAGGACAATCCTCATCCCCTTGAGGATTTAAGACACATACACGGCCAAGAGCAGACCAGACATGCAGGTAAGTCTTCACACATTTCCATTAGCAGAGCAGTAAAATCAGGCAGGAGACGGGAGGCCTTGTAACATTGTATGTGTTCAATAGCTAGGTGCTTTCTAGTTTTTAGCTCACACGTTTATAGGATCACTACAGGTACCATTCATACTGAGCCAAATAAGCACATCATTCAGCACAAGAAAGTTCCACCTGTCTTATATTATGGAACAAGAAAACATCTCATTTTTATTAGAAAGATTCAGTCAGGAATTGATCTTAAAAGCAACTTGTAGACACAAAAAGATGACTATGGCTTACGTTACTGATAAGGAGGCTCTTTACAGAGAGATTCAGCATTAAAATACTACAGGTTATTGGTGGGGTGAAGAATAATATAAAATAATCTTCAACTCAACGGGAAAGCACAGCTCACTCTATGCAGACATTTTGAGAAAGCCCTGAGACATGCAAGTCACTGGTGGGCCTTACCTGTCATCACTGAGGCAAACGGCTGCTGGGGATCAAAAGGACATTTTAGCCGGCCGGACTCCAGATTATGCATGTCTAGTTTGAATGTCACTTCCTGTTGTAAGACAGATCAGCACAAGTGAGACAGTTAATGTCACAACCAGTGAGAACAGAGGAGAATAAAGATTAAACTACTCCAAATCACAGATTCAGTGAAAGTGAAAGAGCATTCTGCAGGCACGCCATGCAGTGTCCTGACGCTTTGGCCTGAATTCCATCTGGCCAGGGCTCAGCGCTGTTTGGGGTCCTGTTCCCAGAGCAGCAATGAACCATCATTAAGACCCAGTACGTATCATTTTAAAACCTCAAAAAATTCACCTTTTGTGCTTGATTGGACTAAAGTCCTTTTTTCAATGCATGAATTTCCTATAATCTTAATATGTTAGGATAATGACTAGGATTTGTATAACTGAACATGTGTGATTGTCTCAAGCTACTTAAACCTTGCGGATATGTTTTTTTTCTTTAATGACATAAAGATGTTCTAAGATCGGCAATTAATTTTCAGAGCTGTTGATACACGTGGGCAAAAGATTCTATTGTAGTATTTTCACTATTATGAAACAGCACACGCTTTAAAGCCACATAGTTATTTTGGCTGAAACATCTATTTTTATAAAAGTGGCCACAGATGGAATGACATTGGCAGACTTTTAATACTCAGAAAAAAAATAACATCTGAAGTTGAACTTTCCAAGAAAAATATGAATATATAACGAACCTAGCCCCGTGAACCTGTATGTTTACTTTCCCCACATTTTATTGATAGATATATGTGCAAAATTCAAGGTTTACAATGAGGTTGGGCCTTTTGTGCACATTATATCTTGTCAAGGTGACAAGGGCTTTCCCACTCTCCTTTTGTCCCTCCCCTTACCAACCCCTCCCTCCCTCTTCCCCCACCCTACCCCCTTCTTTCACTTTGTCTTTCGTCTTAAGTTCCAAAGGAAGTCACCAAAATACCCATCAACAGACCAGTGGATACACAAACTTGGTATTTATACACAATGGAATACTACACATCTATAAAGTCCAACAGTGTGGAGGCTTTTACAGGCAAATGGAAGAAGCTTGAGAACATCATGCTTAGTGAAGTGAGTCAGAAGCAGAAGGTGAAACATCGAATGGTCTCTCTGACATGAGAGACCCAGATCACAACTCCCTTGGAACCTGTATGTTTCATAATAACAACACTATCACCCAATGAAAACAGCAAAGGAGTCTGCCACTCTCATGAGAGGCTCAAGCTCTCAGCTGTGCTCTGAGTAGGGAGGCTCTACAACATGCGTCTAAGCACACACACACTGTGCTGCCGATGTTCACGTACTACAACATGTGCTCAGTGTACACACACCCGTGCGACTGACACAAACCCCAACATATGCCCAGGGCATGCACCACTGCACTACCAACACCCACGCTCCACAACTTGTCCCCACCATGTGCCCAGCATATGCATACCCTGCTCCCCACCCCCCATCCCCCGTGCTTGCACCGTGACACTCACAGATGGCCAGAGATGGAGCAAAGGTGGCAGAGGACATCAGCTTATCTGTGCTGCTATGGTGTCATTATTTTTAGTTTTTTTGAGCAAGACGTGAACAAGACTAGCAGTACCCATAGTCTCACAAACAAAGAAGTTAGAGGAATTTCAATAGACTGACCAACAAGTGATAAAACAGCACACTTTGAAACCCACAATAATGAACAGTTAAATGATACAAACTGAGCTCCATGCTCTCAACGTCCATTGCTTTAGTGAGTTCCCATCACGAGCCTAGCATGGTAGTTACATAAATCTGACTGGAAATTTCATACTGGAAATGAGCAGGGCTCTATTCTCTGCTGAGTGTCACCTAGCACTATGAAGGGACAAAGCAGGTGTAGAACTCAGCACTGTCCAGTTAAGGCTGTTAGTTTCATAATTTCAAACTCCTGATGTCGATTGAAATCAATCAGTAGACTCTCAATGACCATGTTACATCATCAATTTCAAGATTGAACAGATTAATGAACAGACATGCTGGCCCTAGATAGGAAAAATATACAAGGAGACTGCATTTAGGGTGTGCCTCCCAACTCGGCTGCAGTAGGGACACGCCAGGAAAAAAATCTGTAGATGGTGGATCTTAGGCATATTTACTTATCATTAAAGATCCATTACATTCCACAGGTAAACAGACCCGTTGCCTCTAGAGTCGATAATGGGCTATGGTAAAAAGAAAAGTAAATTGAATGTTGGCATCCCACAAGATTAAAATGAAAAGCTAAAAATCATCTGGGAGAATAACAGTGGAGCCAAAGTACAAGGTAAATTATTTGAGCTATACAGAGTTTTGCACCAAAATATAGCATCACGTGAAATACTCACGAGAAGCCCACACAATAGATACTTGTGGGAAGAAAGCACAATTTCTCTCACAGTGTCCTAGAGAAAGATTCAGTCAGAAAGTGGGTGTCCTTGAGCCAGTCAAGGACACCAATGGGAAGATAAAGTAGACAGGGGTAAGCGAATCAGTTGGAATAAACTGGATCATATGGCCCTCTACGTCTCAGAACTTCCAATTTTGTAAGATTTATCCCACAAACTTTCTTAAGCATAATTAATTGTGCAAAAAAAGACAAAGTTGCACAAGTAAAAATATTAGAGAAATAAAGCAGCAAGTAGATAAAAATGATATTAAGAAATTGTTTAATCATCACAACTAGGCAAAATTACCATGAACATCAACCCCAGTAAATATGAGGTGCTCCACCAGAGAGAACATGATCTCAGGGAGCAGAATCACCTTCTGTTCCTATTACTAAACCATCAGACTCTCCTGACATTGTAGTGCATTAGTATTATTTTATATAAAAGTGTATGTATACATATATATACATACATATATAGACATGCTTTTGAAATGTATGACTCCTTATCTCTCTAGCATCAGAAATAAAGCCAGCTCTCTTCCAAAATTCATACTACTGTCTTATTTTATACCCAAAATAACTCTGGATTAGTTACTATCTTACTATCAGCATATGCAACTGAGGAAATACAGCTGAGACAGGTCACATCATGTGCACAAGGGCTCGAGCTGGTCACCGACTGGGTCCGTATCTCCAGCTCTGTCCATGCTGAAGCTGCTACTGGACCTGCTGACAGCAGCCTCAAGCTTGGACCTGAATCTTAGACTCATCTGCCCAATTTCATGGCCTACTGAGTATGTCCAAAATTCAGGCTGTACAGTGACTACCTCACCTTTTCCCCGCCAGCTTGCTGCTGCTCCTGCCTCAGTGCACAGCCAGGCCCTGGGCTTGCAGCCTGCCTGCTGTGCAGGTCTCGTCTTTTTTTCCCTCTTAGTGTGGGCCTGCAGGCCTCCCAAGGCTCCTTCGTTGGCCTCTTGAACACCAGTGTCCCTAGTCCCAGTCACCTTAGAGCAACGTTTTTTCCCCAAAAGTGGAAATGCCTAATCTCCGAGAAATGTTATGATTTCTTGAAATGAATGATTAAATAAGAAAAAAACCCATCACTCTTGAAGGAAGACTGCTACACAATTACCTGGACTGCTAATCTTACGACAACTCTCTACAAAGCTCGCTGTTCTTTCTCTCCCATAATTCCCTTATTCAGAGAGCTTGTAAATCTGACTGCCCCAGGGCTGCTTGATCGTCCCAAGTGTAGTAATTAGTTCCATTTACATTTCCTCTGGGCACGTGTGAGTATGTAGGAGTTAGAGAACACTATTTGCTTCTGTCCACAGATTATGAGCTTGGCCTTTCGCCTAAGGCCCCAAACAAGCCCTTGCTGTGGGCTGTCTCACAGAATGGCACCCGCTGCTAGACTACTGTGACAGATCACCCCTCACGAAGCTGGGCTAGAGAATATTACACCAGCCACAGGGAACAAGGCAACCATGTGCCAAATCTCCCAGGGGTGCAGAGAGCCCACACTCACAGTTGCTTTGTTTTCAAACCCACCCCTCTGGGTTGGTTCGACAAGTCGGCTGGGCAGCAAATTCTATGCAGCCACAGTGGTGATGGGCCCGATATCTTCGTGAATCCTAAAGTTGCTTCTTCCAAAAACCCAGACTTTGCCTTCAGACACACAACCAGTTATCCTGCAGGTGAGTGTGATGGTCTGCAAGATATGTGGACACAACCCAGGACCACAGCGCAGACAGAGGAAAATCACAGTGTATTGTGAGACTCACTGGGCAAGCTCACTCCGGGTGCAGATGGCTTAGCTTATGGCTACGTATGCTTCAGCTCTGTGCTACATCAGTTACTATTG
This sequence comes from Ctenodactylus gundi, assembly GCA_004027205.1. NCBI lineage: Eukaryota > Metazoa > Chordata > Mammalia > Rodentia > Ctenodactylidae > Ctenodactylus > Ctenodactylus gundi. The sequence continues at coordinate 204,337 of PVKB01003092.1, forward strand.
AGGTGAATGTGGAAACATAATTTGCTCCCACTGAGACTTGATTTCTCCAAGTAATAGGAGTTGCACTGGTTCATTACGATTCTGTGAAGTTCCCAAGAAGCAATTCATGGACAGTGCGTGACACAATCTACCAAAAAAAGAAAGTACTCTAATGTACTAGTAGTTGAATTTCTAAAATCTGCTTGTTTCTCATTTATTAAAAATGCTTAGCAGTATCTGGAATAAATTAATCTTAATTAATATATTCTTTGCATCTGCTGTATTAATTTGGTCCAGTGAAGTCATGAGTGCAGTGTAACAGTAACTATCCACATAAAATTTTAAAAACCATTAACGTTCTCATTTTTAGTGTGCCTGTTCTCATAAACATACTCAACAATTCAACTTAATTGGATAGAAAAATGAAATTATTTATGATATAATTCCATTGCAAGATCACATTGAAAACTAATTTTTACCAACAGCATCATACTATATACATATACTTAGTTATAAGGGAAACTCAAGGGAAAGTGAAGATCTTCATAGAGACATAGAAAATAACCACTTTTTAAATTTATTAAGTCAATTTTGTTTCATGAAAAACTGTTCTTGATAACTTCTTACTAGGTGGGTAGAAAGTTTGACAAAAAAGACAAACCTTTAGTGGTTGGGAACCTTAGCATTTACGCAGTTCATTAACTCTATAGTTAAACCTTTTTTTTATTCAAATGTCTGTTTAGTTAATGAATAATGTCTGTAACACTATTATTGTAATAGATTACAATAAATTATGATTTGTCATACGATTGCATTTCCATGCTATTTCATACTACCACTGTTCATTCTGTTACCTCTTTGTAGACGCCAAGATCGATGTATCCGCAGATTGGATGGAAAGCTCCTGTCCCACACACGTAAATATGGGTTTTGTTGTAGGGCTGAAGTACTCTGATGAAATTCGCACATTCTGTCTGTTGGGCATAAAAAGTGAACGCATTAGCATACAACTTATGTTCTCATACCACCTATTTAGGCAAATGAATCTCTAAAAAAGGGAAAGAGCATGAGAAAGATTCGAACACACAAGTTAGGCAAAAAAGGCAAGACAGATTAAGACACTGTGGCTTAAAGAAGGGACTCTTAAGCTTTTGAAACCATAAGACTTTTGAATTCATCATGGTGTTAAGGTGCGTATCTCTCCCGTGGTGCTCAGTGAGCCCAGAGCCTGAACACATGGGATCTAAATAACACACCCACCCTTCCTCTCACTGCCTGTGTGCTCTTTCGAGGACACATAACTGACGTACGTCTCTAGCTTTTGGCATTATCTTTGACCCTGGCCTTACTGAACAGAGATGTCCCCCAGACTGCGTGTTCCCCGAGACTGCATGTTCCAGTCTTACTGATTACAATGCCTGCCACCAGTTTCCACTTACTTTCCAAGGCTACAGAGATTATAGGAAAAGGGGAGTTTCCTGCTGATTCTGAGAGTCTCTTCTGTTTTTCCCATGGACTTTTTTCTTTTCTTTCTTGTAGTCAGATCAGGTGAGGCTGTTACATATTTCTTATTTTGAATATGATTACAATTAAACTATTTTAACATACTTATTGTGGCTAGAACTTACCTTTACTTTCCTGCACGTACTAGCAAATAGTGGCTCTACTTTTCAGGATATTCATTCTTGTTATTATATTATTTTTCAGTTTACTTATGGTCAACGATTCCTTATCTTAACTGTTGGAAATAAAATTTCTTAGTCACGACTTCACTTTTCTGGAGCCCACATACCCCTAGGGAAATATCAGGCTGTAGCACACTTCCACACATAGGAAGTTGGGAACCTACGGAAAAGTCCTATGTTCTCTCCTGACTGATGGTGGACTCAACCTCAGTCAGCAAGAGGCACAGTGGTTACTTGTGAGGATGCAGGGAGATCTACTTTATTTTATTGGCCAGGATATGTTTGTGATTCACCCTTCTATTTCCCTTCCCCAGCCTCCTCTCTACTCTCAGCCCTAGGAGCCCTTCCTGTACTATTTTAAAAGAAGGAAAGGAAGGATAAATGACATAACTGTTACAATAGTACATCAACGCAACTTTTAAAAAGACAAAGACTTAGCTGAAAGAATCTTCCTGTTACCCAGATTAACCAACATAGTATAACATTTAAAAATAATTTATTCCTGTTATGGTTTGGATTTGGAATGTCCTCCAAATACCTCAGGTATTTAGATGTAGTAGGATAACAAAGAAGCCATGCGCTGTTAAGAGGTTGGGCCTGGCAGGAAGGGATGGAACTGTAGGGCTTGACCCGGAAAAGGTGGATCACTGTGACATGACCTGGAAGGACATATGCTAGCTTCACCCTGCCTTTGTCACTTGCCTTCCTGTCCACCATGCTGTAAACAGATTTTCCTCCTTCTGGGTCTCTGCCATGTACTTCTACCATTGCCAGCTGACCATGAGTGAACTGAGACCATCTGAAACTGAGCTGAACTGAATCTCTCTTCCCTTAAGTTGTAGATTTTGGGTATTGTGTCCCAGCGATGAAAAAGTAAATGAGACAATATTTGCTACTCCTGCAAATTCTTGCAGGTTTGTCACTCCCTGTCCTCTGGTTGCTCCCAGTGCACTCTAAAGGCCAGCACCTGGCTGCTGAGGTTGCACACGGCAAAGGTACCACCTAAGGATGTGTGTCATACTGTAAGTTTTTGTGTATTTAACAGGTATGGACAAGAAAGAAAAGTTTATAAGGATGATTTTCAGGTCGGCCATCTTGCTTGCCAACATCATGTCACTATCAATCTTTCCATCGAAGTGTCTGATGATGGAGACTTGTCTTCTATTTATACCCCACAGGGAAGAAATTCCTTAGTAGAATATTAGCACGTTCCTGATGGTTTCAAACAATGGAGATGAGGAAGTATGAAGAAAGCAAGACACAAAGGCAAAAATGTGTGCAACCACAGATACATGGTAACATCCAGGCAGGAAGTTTGACTGTGGTCCAGCCTTAGCCTTCTAATTCTCACTCACCATGGAACTTCTGTTTCCTGGAGTCTCTCTGTGAAAATGAGACACAGGAAGCCCAGCACAGAAGGAGGGTGAGGGGAGCCATTTGTGTGGAAGGGGTGGGGGTGGGGGCAGGATTCCACCCGAGTTAATCTCATCAGCTGTCTAAAAGCTCTGGCTTTCCATCTAGTCATAGAACTTAGAGGGCAATTCTCAAGGTTCTGCAATAAGTATTTGTACAAAGAAATAAAACAATTCCCTTCCCAGGTTCTGCATCATGAACTCAGGAAGACTGACTCAAAGACAATGAAAGTCAGTGGTGAAGTTTTAAACACAATAAGAAATATGTTAAGGGCTATAAAACAAAAAGCTCTGCATCACATAGAAAGTGTTGCACGTCCTTTAACTTTTCTAGAAGTACGCATTCCAATGCACTTACCCTTCAGAAACAACCTGCCATTCCCTGACCAGAGGATGATTTATTGGTACCCGGCCCTCCCACTGGCTGGACTGGCACAGGGTAGAACAAAGTATGGGGGAGCCTGGAATTACATCACTCAGTATACAGAAAGTGTCAGCTGGGCCCAGTACAAGCTCTTAGAGGAGGAGGGGGGCAGTGGAGAGAAGGTAGCTCCCCCAACCTGCCCCTCAACCTGGCCTACGGGCCTGGAAAGGCTTTGGTTGCCTGAGTGGCCTCAGGAAAAGAAATCCCTGCTCAAGGATCCTAAAAGATAAGATCTTGTACTTTCAATTTAGCCTGGAGCAGACCTCTCAGCCAAACAACCTTGAATGAAAACAACCCTTCAGTGAAATCATGAGCTGAAAGGGAAGTGATTGTACAAAGACTTTCTTTGTGACTCATGATTTCACTGCTTCTCAGGACTCAAGGATTATGTGCTGTTTCCTTTATATGCACAGAGTTTTGCTTAAGTAGCCCTATCAATAATTAACCTGATTGAATTTACTTAGTGGTTAACTCTCTGGGGCCTGATGGAGACAATTCCAAGTAGCAGCTTGAGAACTTTCCTTGACAGTGGCTGATTGCTCAGCTCTTGCCCGCAATGGAAACTGCACTGTCTGACCAAACAAACCAGCAAGTAGCAGCTCAACTCTGGGAAAGTATTCATTTCTCCTTTCCTCCCTATCTTTGTACCTATTTTCTTCTCCTTCCTTACTACTCTACTGTCCACTAGAAGAGGAGAGAGAGAGAAAGAGAGAGAGAGAGAAGCAGTCACCAGGTTTTCACTTCTCTTGAGCAATATTAGGTGTTTCAAACACTTTCTTTCAAATGCATTCACAAATGAATAGTTAGCTAAATAAGTAAAAGAAGCATAAAGCTGAATTAACATTTGAAAAAAGAAATACATTAGTCTACACTACTGTGAAAAAAGAAATATATATTAGTCTATTTGTGAGCACTTAGAAGTTTTGCTTCTCCTCAGATGCTAGCGATCTAGAAGTATGTGCAATTCTCAAGACTTCAGGAGTCCAAACGAATCTAATGTGCCTTCATATATAACTCTGCTGGAAGACTTTCAATGGCTAATTTGAATGTGTTTTGGTTAAATGTAAGAAGACCCTCCTCACATAGGATTCTGGTGTGTTGTTTTGCTTTCTGAATGGGGTCAAGGATGGGACTGAGGCCTCACTCACTCTAGGCCTCTAGCAGCTGCTGTGTTTTTAACGTATTTTCAGTACATCGTGGCTGTCAAATCTGTGGTGGTCATTCACCAGATGCAGTTCACAGACGGAATCCTGTACGGAGAACATCTCTGCAGCCTTTAGAATATGTAACATATTCTAACAAATTGCCACTAATTCAAGATAAACATATAAAATTCCCCACAGTATAAAAATTTAAACATCACATTTCTCTGAGAAAGCATGGAAGACCTGACAGGTTTTTACACGCAGTAATCAGGTATGGTAAAAGAACAGGGGAAATCATTTCAAAGAAAAAAGTCAAGAGATAATCTAATTTAAATTTTAAAATGTCCATCTCTCAAATAAGATTACTGACAAAGGTTACTTTTCCTATGGATGGAGCATACTGCGATAATCTATTTTGTAACACATATAGATGTTATACATATATACATATACATCAAGTATATAAGTACACATCTATGCATGTATGTCTTCTAAATTCATAAGTAATCAGTAGTGAAAATGGAAACACTAAGATAAAAATAAAAGTTCCATGGATATACCATTAAAATATTAATTTTGCAGCTGTATAAAAACATGTAACATTTAGGATGAAGGAATTTCAAGCTAAAACTACAAAAATGTTTTCTCTTTTGTCTGTTGGCAAAGATGATTGTACTCATCAAGATGCATTCCTAACAAATGTTCTCTGTGTGCCGTGCGTGGCCTCAGCAGGCAGGCAGGAAATAGACCTTCACAACCTCGCTCCACGGACAGGCACAGACTCCTTGTCGAGCAGCTGAGCAATGTGAACACAAAAGCAAGACATCCTCACCTAGGACGAGCCTGCAGGAGTCAGGTGTCGCTGCAACACTCACATGCCAGGCTTCTCGCGTGCAGCTTCTCTGGACAGCAGGAGCTGGGCACGCGCCAAGTTCCTAACAATGAAGGGCTGGTGAAGTAACGCACAAGGGAACGCAGGGTGGCTATGAGTAGCTGCTCCAAAAAGGAGTCCTGTGACATTGGAACGGGCTCTTGGCGGTGTGCAAAGACAGGAAGAAATGCTTTTGGGGATTATGAGCGCAATGATTCCATTCTGAAAACCAGCGAGGACATCAGATACAAGAGCAGCATCGGACATCACCAGCTGTCTCTGGGCACTGCTTGTCAAGGGGGGTCGTATCTACAAAAGGCTTCTTGTGCCTGGCCTGAGCTCTTTAACCAAAGCTTTCCAGCTAGGACTAATGACACTCCTCTAGTGACTTTCTTTTGAATAACTAAAACAGAAACAAAATCCTACCCAACACCTTCTTCTGTCCCACCCTCTGCTGGAAGAAGTTGGACCCACAGACCTGGAGTAACTCTCTTCTGTTCCCTCTTTTCTAGCTGCCCTGACTCTGACTAGCTAGCTTTCATCCCGGCAAACAGTTCACTATTTTGCGGTTATATAGTGCTTTTGTGTGTAGGGAGAGTCTTTCCAAACACTTGTTTATCCTCAACCTGCTCTGGGGAAGTGGGTAAAAATTGCTAGAGAGGAGGAAGAAGGCAGGGTCTCACTCTGTGGTCTAGGCTGGTCCTGAATTCACTTCAGAGCCCAGGCTGGCCTTGGACTCAAGGCAATCCTCCTGTCTCAGCCCCCCGAGTGCTGGGATTACAGGCGTGCGCCACCACGCCCAGCTTATGTGGTGCTGGGGAATAGAACTCGGGTACTGAGCACTTGGCTTAGTGCTTGTTCAAGCGCTTTAACCGCTGAGCCATTCCTCCAGCCCCTGGGTGTCTGTTCTTGTGCATGGATTTTTATAGGGTTAGGTAGTGCCCAGAGGTCTGGATTCCATGACAGGGCTTACTCTTCTTCACCAAATGTGTGGTAAGAGAGCCTGACCTGCCAAGGGCATTGCCTGCGGAAAGTTGGCCATCTCTCTTTTTTTTTTTTTTTTAAACTGAATTGCAGGGGCAGTGAGGTTCCTATCTGAGTGTAGTGATCATCCTAAATTTAGAAGCATCTCATAATTTAAAACTTCACTGAGGGTTTGACCTGCGTGTTTATCCCTTAGACAACCATGGGAAAACTGGTATTAGTTAATTGGAACAAATTGAAACATCTTTTCCCCACTTGCCTCTGTATCAAGCAATCCTGAAAACGCACAAAATAGTAGTATGCCCACATTGTTATGTTACATGTCTACTGCTCATCCGACAATTGATTCTGAAAATTCTCATTACCAGAGCAGTTTTGCTTCAAGAGTTCATGAAGACTGCTGCTTCGGTGGGTAGATGCCTATTGAGTTGGAGCCACAGCACAGGGTGGGGTAGGAGAGGGTAGGCAGGGGGTGGAGATAATGACTAGGACACTGAAGTCACAGCCCGGAAAGACAGGGTCTTCCGGAAGGCTTTAATGCCTTTATTTTGCAGTAAAATAAATGGGAAGCTGTCTCTCACCCACAGGTTGGATGCTAACACTTCCTGCTATATTTCTGTAAACACAGATGGATGAAGAGTTCGTCTTAATGCTAGATCAAGCCAGGTGAGCCACAGCATGCTGCTGGGTTTTCATTGTTGAGCATCGTTGTACTGTTGTACTGTTATGGTAAGTCCTTTGAGTGTATCTGTATGCTCCGCTAGGCTGGGAGATCCCTGGGGCAGAAAACATGTTCATCTCACAGGTATACTTAGTATATGTTTAGGTTCTTCAAAAATATTTGTTGAGTAAATAATTGAGCAGGAGTGCAGCAACCTGACATCTCAGATTCCCGATCTTAGAACTTCTCTGCTTCTTAGGCTGCATCGCACTTCTGTACATCCACCTCACGGATAGCTTTAATCTAATTATCCCCTTTATGCACACCCTGTCCTTGTTAAACATGAAAACATTGCTTGGCATCATGCCCTGAGCTATTGTGAGCAAGGGTGACATTAGGGCTTTGAGATGTTCCTGTTTCTGCCCAATGTAGGAGCATCTTTCCATCTTGAGCTATATTCATGTGATTTATTTTCTAAAAAAAAAAAAAAAAAATTCTCCCATCACCCCAGTGCAAGAAACCAGAGCCGAATCAAAGACTCAGAGAAGGAGCCGGAAGCAGCAGGGGTCCACGGCGCTCCTAGTCATCTCTGGAGATGAAACAGGAAGCACAAGAGGAAGAATACTCCAGGCAACCTTCAGGGTGCAGTGGCCCAGTGACCTAGTGACTAAGGGATCCAGCGACTCGGGGATCCAGCCCCCTAGGAAGCCACTGACTCAAGGGTCCAGCTAGGCTGCACCTTTTGATGTGGAATGTTCCTCCAGACACCTCATGTATTTGAATGTTGTGGAGTACCAGTACCGTTGGAACCTTGTGGCCTGGTTCAGAGGGGCGGTTTACAGACCTGTAGTGGATGAGGACATTTAGGAAGTGATGGGCATGTGGCAGGTTGCTGTGACCTGGAAGGGGCAGAACACTGGAGCTTAACCCAGAAGGGGTGGAACCCTGAGGCTTGGCCCAAGAGGGGTAGATTGCTGGAGCAGGACCTGAAATCAATACACTAGCCCCACATCTGCTGTGCTGCGATCAGCTCTCCTTTGGCTGCGCCTCCGCCCTGTGCTTCCACCACGGCCAGCCACCCGTAAAGGCACAGAGATCTTCTGAAATTGTGAGTTAGAATAAATCTTTCCTCGCTTAAGTTGTAGACGGTGGTATTCTGTCCCGGCAATGAAAAAGTAATTAAACAGAGTGATGTAAGTGTGATGGCAACTCAAATTAAATGAAACACCGACTGTATGCCCAGGGTGTTAAAATAACTGATGGGGCTGTGTACACTTAATAAACACACCCATAAATGAAAAATACACACTCCTTGAAATAGCATACTCCTGGTGGCTTCTTTTTGAATATTTTAATGTGTGTTCTGACCTTTTGGTGACATAATATTCAGAAAGATTATAGTGCGTGTATAATATTTTTAAATTCTGGTAACAGAATAAGTGTTTTGGAAAAGGTAGAAATATTTTATGACTATATTAATATTTATGGAGACTATTAGCTTTGTCTTAAAAATAATACATTAATGCCATTAGTTAAATCAAAATGAATACAAACATTTGCTATCGTATCAGTACCAGTTTAACAAAGGTAATTTTTTTTGAGACAGAGTCTCGCTCGGCAACCCACACTAAGGTAATTTTAAAGTTTCATACTTACACTGGCATCTTTCCCAGCTAATTTACATAATTCCACACGTTCCTTTGCAGCAGGCCAATAAATCTGCAAAATATTTCAAAGCATATTAGAATATGAACATCTATGATATCCCAACACACTGCAATTCTGATCAGAGAAGAGATAGTGTCCTACTGGAGAGTGGGTATTAATCAAGTCGCTAGAGTCATGTAGAATGTTGAGATTTACAAATTTTCCAGACTCCTTGCAAATTTTTTCAAAGGAAAACATGCAGTACTGTCCATTTTCGTGGTTAATCTCTTTTCTCTTTTAACACATGACATCACAGACAGATGGCAGCCAGAGGACCTACGTTCCTGCAGCACGGTCCACAGAGCTGTAGGTTAGCATCTGTCTGCAGCAGAAGCTCTGATTGTCCATATCCCTGTGTTTCCACGTGGTGTGGACACAGCTGATGAGGCTCTGGAAGTAGCTCTGTCACTGCCTAAGTAACCACTCCAACCCCAGGAGCAGAGCAAATATGTTGGCAGTATTTAACAAGCACAGCATTCAGGCCTAGCTGTCACCAAGTTAAATATTTTCAAGTGTTATCTAATTTAAAGGTTACCATCACCCTATGGAATAGCTGTTTTCACTCTCCTCCTGCTCAGGTCCCACTTTAAATAACCCGTCAAAGGCCACAAAATGAGTTCTGCCACAGCCCCAATCTGACCCAAATTCTGTCTCCTGAACTGCAAGTCCCAAAACTCTGTATCACCAGTGTTATTTGCACAAGTGGTTAAGGTCAAGGCATCCGGCACCTTGGCTGGGAGCTTTTAATTAGGCTTCACAGTCTTGAGTTTATCAGAGAAGCTTTGTTATTGTTTGCCTGTGCAAAGTTTAGGAATTCTGCTGGTGTATTTTGCAAAGTGAGCCTCCGGGGTGTGTGGTCCACGTGCTAGCGGTAAGAAATGCTGTCTGAGCTACAGGCAAGAAGAGGCAAGGACAGAGGCCTGTGCGTTGCTCCAGACACACGCCCTCAGTCCCCGACAGGCTTCATTACACTTCTCAACAGCGCTAGCCAAGAATATTTTAATGAGGGAGGAAAAACTACCCTGCGGCAGTAGACCGAAAGAGACCAGCTACACCTGAGGCCAGCGGAGACTTGGGTGCCGCCACTGTGAGGACAACAGGGCCTTCCTAGTGGAATTATTGAGTGTTGAGTCTCTGAGATAAGGAGAACAAAAAAAAAAGCACTCAAAACTCTCCTGATAAACATTTATACAGAAATCATTGAGATTTTACAACCCCTATGGAAAGCAGTATGGAAGTTTCTCAAAAGATTGGAAATAAATACCGCCCTTAGATCCAGCGATACCTCTCCTGGGAATATTCCCCCAAAGAGTTAAAAACAACACTTAGCAGAGGTACATGTATACCCATGTTCATAGCAGCACAGCTAACAATAGCTAAAATGTGGAATGCACCAAAATACCCAATGGATACACAAACTGTGGTATCTATACATAATGGAATACTATTCTTCTATGAAGTCAGATAGGTTGGAGGCTTTTGCAGGCAAACGGAGGAAACTTGAGAACATCATGCTTAGTGAAGTGAGTCAGAATGAAATATCGATTGGTCTCTCTGATATGAGAAACCTAGATCACAATTATCTCATGGAATTTAAGTAGAAAACAATGGAAACAGGGTGGGTGGGGTGAGGGGAGGGTTGAAAGGAGAGCGGGAAAGGTCTTGTTACCGTGCCAAGATGTGGATGTGCACAAAATGCTCAACGTCAATGTAAACCTCAAAATTTGCACTTCCGTGTACCAATAAAACAGGATAAAATGAAGTGAGTTTGTCCATTTGGAAATCACTGTAGCACTCCACAAATAGCCACCCTATGTGTGTGAGTTCAGGGTGGTGGTGGTAGGCCAGCCCTGGGCTCGGAGAGGGCCTCACGCGGAGGTGAGAAAGGACACCGTGATGAGCCACAAAGGTCACTCCTCCAGAGATGATTCCAGTCACCCTGGCTGTACACGGTAGCTGGGGATCACTGAGCCTCAGCTATGGAAAGCAGGGCGGATGAATCTCAATAGTACGTTATACATAAAAACAAAACAAAACTCTCCCCATTACTAAGGGTGTGATCTCTTTACACTGTGTAGAAACAGCAAGAATGAACCAGACACACTTCAGATGTGTAGGTCAAGTTAGCAGGATGGGTATTCAAGAAGAGAGAGGAGGGACTGATGAGAAGCAGATCAATGGCCGCTGATTTTGTTCTGGATGATATGTTTTCAGTGTTTTGCTTTAGTTTGATTTGGGTTTGGTCGTTGAGATAGGGCCTTGCGAAATAGTCCAGGCTGGTTTCGAACTCACTATCTTGCCAAGGCTGACCTCAAACTCATGATCCTCAGTGCTGGGATTATAGACATGGGCCACCACACCTGGCTTGTTTTCAGAAGTTTAATGCATAATTTAAAACATGTGCATGATGTAAACTAGTAAAAAAGATAGATTAAAATGGGCCGTGCATAGATCAACTTCTGCTTTGAGCAATGATTTAGTTTAGTTTAATGTTTTCAACTCTATAAAGGAGCTTGACAGTAAAGTAACAATTTGACATTCCTCAACTCACCTCTGCCAGGAACTAAAAAGTCTATCAAATGTTTTAATGTTTTGTTATACATTTTCAGCTATGAATTTTAAGTCATATCATTATAATTGAATTTTGTTAATGAATAAAACCAATATAAACTTCAGAAAATGGACTTTTGGATTAACAAGCAAATACTGCACAGAGAGAAAAAAAGCTGAATTTTTGCTAGGCTCCTCAACCTATTTTTTGATGTCTTCTAATGTCTATTTACTCACAAGATAGGCTTTTTGTCCAAAATATTCTTTATTTCCTTCAACTCCAATCACAAACCTTCTAGAAGCTACTAAACACTACGGATTGCTTGTATCACAGCAAGCAATTCTAAGATAGCGTTTCCCCAGAAACATTTGCCCTTAATGTACTATTCAAACCTTCAAAGTAAGGATTCATTGAGATTATATATTGCCTTGTTTTTAAAACAATACCATCAAGAACTTGGGAACTACCAGCAGAATTATCCTCAACAACAACCTATGAGATATTTGATGTCCTTCCAGACCTTAACCACTGACTTTGAAAGAAAAAAAATATGTTTGTAGTTATTCTTATATTTCAGGTGACACTTTCATTGAGATTTATGGGGCAAGAATTTCCTTTTATTTGCTGTCTAATCATTAGAATAAAGAGTTTATATTTTAAAAACAATCTTTTGATTATCAATTAGCATAGCATTTAAAAGAACAGAATAGTTCTTAATTCACTCTAAATGCAAAAGAACAGGAAGACAGAAAACTACTTCTATAGATGATAACATTGAGAACCCTTACACATATATAGAGTTGGCAAAAATGTTGATGTGATATGTATGTGTGCAAAATTCTCATTTAATGTAACTTGTGCATTGCAAATATGTATTAACAAAAAATGGAGGATGGGGTGGGGGGGACACTGAAACATTAGATAACCACTACTGTGCCCACCTACTGGCAGAGACAGAAATCACACAGAGGACAGAATTCCTCCCATGTTAATTACTCGGAGTGGAACTACTAACGGAACCATCACTAAACGTTAGGATTCACAAAGTGGTTTCAAGTTGAGTGGCAATTCATTGTTTTCTTTTTAAAATTAATGAAGTTCAAGTACTTTTTCTTTGAGATAGGGTCTTGTTCTGCAGTCCAGGCTGGAGTCACTATATAGCCCAGACTGTCCTTGAACTCACCACAATCCTCCTGCTTTAGCCTACTGAGTGCTAGGGCTATAGCTGTTCACCTCCTTACCCAGTTTATGTGGTACTGGGGAACTGAATCCAGGGCTTTGTACTTAACGGGCAAGCTCTTCAACTGTGATGCTCTTAGACTGAGTGGTTATTCTTACAGATCTACTTGATAACAGAAAACTTCAGGAAACTGAAGCAAACAAATAATTTTTTAAAAATCTCTTCACTTTTGGAAACAACAATTAATGGTTATCACTGTAAAAAATATAAATCAGTCCTCCTGTTCTATAATATGCTGACTTATTTTTCTATGTTGATGGAGCATTTCTAAGATTTCACAATTGATCATTTCCAAAGAATTTTTTATTTGACACAGGAAGTCTCAAATACTAACTTCTAAAGTATATGTGTGTGGTAGAGCTATAGAATACAGATTCTCACCATGAAAAAAAAAACCCGGCATTCTATTGAAATAGAAACTGTCTTCAATGCCTCCTTGCATCTTTTCATATACCATAGAGTTACATCTTCAGCAGACTTTACGAGATTTAACTATGATTTTACTGCCTGGATTTAAATGTGCTACTTGTGAGCTAGTTATTTTACATTGAGTTTATGTTTATCAAAATCCAAACCAATATTAAAAAATATTTTACTTCACTTCCAAAAAATAAATATAGGAGGAACTTACAAATAAAATGTTGTGATGTCCCTAGAAATTATTCTTTTATTGATAATTTATTGTAATTTATTGACAGTTTTTGTTTACAATTTCTATAATTCATAGATAGTTTTTATTTACGGAATTGAAAATACGACACAATTTATTTTTAATTGTTGAATGTTGGGCAAGTTACAGAAACTCTCCAATAATGATAAGGCTATAATAACAACATCCTAAGGAAATTCTAGTCATATCTGCTCTTTGTTTCATTTTTGGAGCAGTAATTAAGTCGACTCAAGTTAGCAAGCGCAGGGTCAGTTAAATGCCCTTTGGTCTAATTTAGAGATGCCAAGACAACCGAATGGGATGCAGGAGAGGAAGTTGCCACTCGTTCATAAAATCTAATTAAGGACAAAAATTCAGAACTCCAGCGACAGCAGCTATTTCTGAGAGAGAACAGGATGCAAGTGTTTGAAATGCTGTACAGAGGTCAGACAAACGTGTTGCAAGTCCACATGGTGAAAGGGATTGGAACCAGCAATGGAGCACTGTGTTCCAGGGCCACCCGAGCTAGAAGGACAGCCCTGCAAAACAGGGACAGAGCACCAAAGACAGAGCTCGAGCAACAAGACATGACTCAGGCAGAAACCGCTGCCGATGAGGGGTTTAAATTCTCAAGCATATTCCCTTCTTTGTTTCATGTTCACCTATACGGATGGGGCTATAAGTTTTCCAGGAAAGCGTCCCTCAGTAGGGAAGGCAGAGCTCCAGACAAGAAGCCTTCAGCAAGGGCTCCTCCTCCTGGTCAGCCAACATGGCTTTGCCATCGAGTCCTAGAGGACAGCTCTCCCCTTCCCTGTTTCCCTGATCTCCTCAGTGGACCCACCGCCTACTGACCATCTTCATTGCATTGGTGGTCATCTTATCCAACTGTCCTTTGAATTTTGCAGATTATCTTAGTTCAGGACCTCATTCTAGGCAGAATAGATAAGGAAACAGGGTAGGGATAAAAGATGCAAAGCTGAGTCCCGCTTTCCCCTTGGAGAGGACCTTAGGAAGTGTAAGTCTCAGTTGCTTGGACTTCAAACCCAGATCCTAATCTCTACTCTGTAAGGCCACCCAGGAAGAACTCACACCCGATGTTTTCCAGCCCTTACCACGTACCAGCTTGTACCCCTCTGGATGCGGTATGCAGAGAGGATGATTCCACCTGAAATACACTAACTCCCTCTGGCTGGGGCTGCTTCCTGTCTCCACCGAGAGGCCTTTCTCTCTGGTAGCCAACCTGCCAGCTTCCCAGGAATATCGCCACATTCAAACATAAAACATAACAGTAAGGGGCAGTTTCTGTGTCCTCCATTTTCCCCATTAAAGGCATTACAAGAAGAGAAAGGCAACTTGCTTGGTCCCCCACTGTATGCCTTGCTCTGCAGAACCAGCCTAGACCACACTGCAGCCTGCTCATGGAATTCCGTGATGGACAGAATTCAGTTTTCTTTTGTTCTCTCTCTCTCTCTCTCTCTCTCTCTCTCTCTCTCTCTCTCTCTCTCTCTCATTTTTTTGTATTGTTCTGGGAAATGATTCCAGGGTCTTCATGCTGAGCTACACCCCCTGTGTCCTTTGACAGGATTATGTCAACTTGAGGGGCTTAGGAGCCACACCTCCATTAGGATTAGGATTTGTCAGCCATCCCAGATTGGGGATCAAGAACTGGTCTGGATTAGAGTGTGAGTCACTTGTGGGCTGACCAATGAGAGAACAGCACCCACCCAGATGTGGGAAGACCAACTGGAACTCCAAAAGTATAAAAGGGAGGAAGAGAAAAGGTTATTACAGCTTCTTCCTCTGGGAAAGCTCTCGCCTAGGCAATTGTTGACTTGCTACACATCGCTGATCGTCAGTACAGATTTGCTCTAGTCTCGACTGTGCCTGTCTGTCTGTTCCTTCTCCTCAGTCGCCGATCTTCAGGCTTTGGTCTTCACCCAAGATCTACAGCAGACTGTCACCTCACTGGCTGTCCTGAAGTTCCAGGCGGGAGATCTACTTCACGGCTGAGCTGCCATCTTGGACCACCTCTATCCTTGGATCTGTAAGCCTTCCTAATAGACCTTTATGAGATAAAATCTGTAAATTCTGTCTTTTTGAAAGAACCCAAACTAATGCACCCTCACCCCTTGTTACTTGGGCTTGGTCTCACTAAGTGACAGTTAAACTGCTCAGTCTGGGCTCCAACTTATAATCCTTCTGCTTCGACTCCCCAGAGTGCTAGACTTACAAGCCTGTACCCGTGGGTCTGGCTCAATTTCAGACTACCGTCAGGAATATGCTACATGGTTTCCATTAGATTCCTCAAGAAGCCACTGGAGCTAGTGACCACTGACATCCAGTAGTCTGGGGCATTGCTTCTTCCTACCCTGTGGGCATCCAGCCACATTCTACATGGAAGTACCAGATAATTCTTTATTGAAAAGTAGCACAATGCCTGTATGTACCAGTTTCCCACAATGAATGTGACTAGCATGTACCATAAGGAGAGAGAGAGAAAGAAAGAGAGAGAGAGAGAGAGGCCTGCCATATTTTCCTGAGAAACTCTAACTTCTATCTTCCCTGGAGTTAGAAGCAGAGGAACTCTGACTGGAGTTCTGGTGGGGTTCCAGCAGTGGGAGGGTGTCCTGACAGACGTGACAGTGACCAGGCAGGACCTGCATATCAGCTGGGGGCTGCGGAGTCGGCTCATCCATGAAGGAGCTGATTGTTCGGCCCCTGAGACTGGGAGATCACATGTGGTCCCAGGCTGCAGGGACAGCCTAATCTCCAGGGTTGGGCGGGGCAGGGCCACCTCCTCACAGCAGACTGACAGCGATGGCCACCAGCTTTCCAGGGTTCGTGTATACATACTTTTAAAATGTCAAATATGAACTAAGAATTCAAAAAGTTGGCAGCTTTGTTTTGACCAGGGCTAACTTGATTTTAAGTGAGAAGTTTATTCACTGCGATTCTTTTCTTCCTAACAGCAGGCTTGCAGGATAAGACCCTGGATGAAAACGGCTTTTGAGTTAGGCCGGGAGTTAATAGAAAAGGAGCCCAAAGGTCATTTTGATTTATGAAAGAATTCCTGCTTATATGCAATTAAAGCCAAGGACATGCGAAGTCTTCATGGGTGAAAACCCTCTTGTCTTAGATTTCCATAAAGAACGGAGAATAACAAAGCCCTTTTCATGGAAGAGGAAGGGGGCTGCCTAAGCACTCAGGGGATAATTATTATATTTACAGTTACAGCCTGATGTAGCTTGGTTATTATTATTCCATCAGAAATGAAAGAATGCTCTGATGAGTTTCTAGAAATCTAAATCATTTTAAGTACGTTCCCAATTCTCATGTAAGAGAAGGATGAAAGCAACGGAACAATTGTATTACCATTACAAGGTAAAAGAAAAAAAAAAAAAACTCTCACATTTACAAACCTGGAATGACTTTAATTCTCATTTTAGAGAGCCTTTTCCGTCAAGTGTCCAAGTTGTGGCTTACACACTGTATTTTAAGTTTTTACCTAATGCTTCATTTTATACAATTCTCATTACTTTTGTGATTTAGTAACTAAACAAGTGAAATTTTCAAGTAAATACAACAATTTGGCTTTAACTTAGTGGGGAAAAACGAAACTATTTCATATATTCAATAAAAGCACAGATTTGTCTTAGGATGGCTCTAAAATGTATGTGCTGTTGGACACATATCCTTATTGATTTTTTGTGTGTGTGTGAGTCAGTGCTGAGGATTGGACCTGGCTGGGACCTTGTACATGCGAGACAGGTGCTCTACCACCGAGCCCATCTCTGGCCCTTATTTTCTTATTTCTAAACTCCTACAAAGAACTTCCTTTTTATCCTGAGCATGCTTAATATTTTTACATCAAAAAGTTTTATTTTAAAATCAAAAGTATTTCATATCAAAAGCAACTGTGAGTTGCTTTAGGCAACACATATTTAAGTATTGTATTGAGTTTACCTTTAATACTGTAAGAAGTTTAGCTAGTAGGTTTCTGATGGGGTCTAGCAGAGGAAGGTCAGTGAGTTTGATTTCCACATTAGAAATTCTTTGAACATTTCATATATAATATTTAATTTTCACATATTAGTTTTGAAAAGATTTTTAGTTAATTGCATAAAAGTGAAGATGTTTAAATACTATTTGAAAATATAAGCGAGCTGTTTGACAATCAACTATGAATTATGTTTGAAAAGGCATCTTCTAGTCTTTTCTTCATCTGGTTGCACAGATGAAGCTTAGCTTCACTTGCAGCCTATCAAAATTGTTATAGAAAATCCCAAGAAATAAGACAGAAAACAGAAAACAGCTTCAGAAACATTACAGAAAACATGAGAAACAAGAGGGAAAACAGAAAATATCAACAGAAACACCACAGAAAATCCTGAGGGAAAAAGTCAGAAAGTGGAAAACATTTTGATGCTGTCATTATGCAGTAGGTGCACGACATGACCAGGAATTCTAAGCCTTGCTTGCACCTGTGACTGATTCTGCAGTGAATACCTGAAGAAGGTGGCTGGCAGCTTGCCCATGACATCTGCAGGCAGAGCCACCCATTCGGGGATCCTGTACTGTGGTTTGTATTGTGCAGCATGGGGATAAAAGCAAAGATGTTGCAACAGGTATAATTCAAAATCAGGAGGGAGCTCAGGTGCAAAACTATTCAGAGTTGCCAAGGTGAACTCCCCACCTCCCAAAGAATGAAACCTCCGTGGTTGGAGACTGGAGGTTAGAAGCCTCATAGTCCCCACACCTCCACCTCCAAGCTTGGGAGCTTGAATAGTCATATCTTCGACCCTCTGACTCAAAGGAGAGTCCTGCACCTCTGATTCTTGCTCCCAAGAGAGACACAATAAGTGGCGACTTTTTTGGCCTTTTTATTTTTGCACATTCTCGTCTAGTTATGAGCTATGAACTGTTGCAGCTTATGTGCTGCTAGGGAATTGAACATAGGTACTTAGTGCTTGACATAGTGCTTGCTAGGCAAGCACTTTAACCACTGAGCCATTCCTCCAGCCCCAAGACATGAATTTTATATTTCACTACATTGTTATTAATTCTGAGAATGAAACCCAGGCTCTTGACACTGAGCTACAACCTCGGTCCATTTAAAAAATTACTTATTTTTGAGATTACGTTAATGCTAAGTGGATAAATTGCCCAGGCTGGTCTTGAACTTGCAATCCTCCTGCTTCAGTCTCCGAGAGTGCTAGGATTATGAGACCTGCATCACTGATCCAGCTTACACTACAATATTCTTAATGCCAATAGCAGACAATGAATTTTTGTTTCAAACAATAAATAATGATTGACCAAAACAGAGAAATTTTAATAATTATGTGAAGGATAGTCATTCATAAAGTATTCCAAGTTTTACTTCTATAATTCATATCATTGATTCAACCCCAGATACTGAAAAAAATCAAATCAATAAGTGTCATCTTTTTGCACATAACTCTGCTATGGATTATATTTAATGACACTTTTGTCACTTTTATTTCAACTTTAAGTAATGCTCTCTGTGCACTAAGTATTTAATGAATGATACAAAATTTAGTTTTATGACTGTAATCCAATGATGTGTTCTTTAACTCTTTGAACTAAACTGTAATGCACTCCTTCACAGCAAGATTACTCTCCAAAAACTATTTTAACATTTAAAGGAGAAAAGCTACATCATAATATTAAATTAAAAAGACTACGTTTCGTAAGACTCAGATTAAACTACGAAAAAAATTTACAGAGATAGATAAGCCTTTATATAAGTAAGATAAATATTTGTAAAGTTTACATTTTTTCTATTTTTAGCATGCAGGATAAAGAAAAAAATTATTCCAAAGATTTTTACTGGAAATAACATTTCCCAAGGCCATCCTGACAGAAAAATAAATTCATCTATATAATTTCTTTATAAAACTACATAATCTTTATAATACTTTCTAAATAGGCAGCAGACACAGTTTTTTTTTTATATTGGATGAGAAAATACTCATATTTGCATTAGATGACCTTTGTCTAACTGGAAATAACTCGTTCCCTAAGTAAATCATCATTTCAGAGTAGACTTGTTTCCTCCCCGACCCTCAAGTGTGGTGACCACTGTGACTGAGGGTTCTGAACATGCTTCCACTGGAGTTGAAGGCATGAGTCATAGTCCCCACACCTCACCTCGGGAGCTTGAATTGTCATATCTCTGACCCTCTGACTCAAAGGAGAGTCCTGCACCTATGATTCTTGCTCCTAAGAGAGACACAATAAGTGGCGACTTTTTTGGCCTTTTTTTTTTTTTTTTTGCACATTCTTGTCTAGTTATGAGCTATGAACTGTTGCAGCCCTCTCATGACCAACCCAAGAACTATGCCAGCACAGAGAATAACACACAGAGCAAAGTCCTGGGGCCCTGGTACTATCACTCTGCTAGGGACACTGCCAACCGCCAATGCCTGACACAGTCAGTTCCACTCCTATTACATGACATTATTATAATAAACTTCCTATGTCTTACCTGTCCAAGTTCAGGGTCTTCTTAAGGTTTAGTTTGATACATACAGCTATACCTAGCAGCTCTGGAATTTTCTGTTCTAAGACGGAAGCTCTCTAATTGGTAACTATACTATATTGGCCTTTCACACCAAAGAGGAAGGTTAACAAATCACCAGTGAAAACACGTGAAGAAACACATTATTTTTGTGTATTTTACATAAGGCGTTGTGCAGTGGGTGGGGGACAAACCACTGAAAACTAAGGAATTACACCCCACTCTTGGAAATATGGAGGGTGTTTATGCAGAGGAGTCGGGTGTCAGATGGGACTTCTGACCCTGCCATGTACACACCAAATAGTTCAGTAATCACAGCATTTCCCTGAGGCTGAAGTGAGGCCTTAGAGAGTGAGAAGTGGAAAAAAGGAAATTGAAATAAGCAAAAGCCTTCGAGGAGACAAGCCAGAAAGTGGCACTTCCTGAGTGCTGCGATTGCGGGTCTGCAGTATCACACCAGGCTTATGTGGTATAGGGGACTCAAATTCAGGCCTTGTGTTTGACAGGCAAGTGCTCTAACCATTGTACTCTTCCACCAGTCTTCAAAATTCTCTTAGGAATATTCGACCCTCATGGGAGAACTGAATCTATGATGCACCTGTTGGAAATGTTAGCTGCAGGTATAGACCCATATCCTCATGATGCCTGTGGCTGGTTCTGTTCTCCAGCTGATCAAATCTCCATGCATCCTCTGCCCCAACCTGCCCCAGAGAAGACCCCTGAGATGGGCCTGGCCAATATGAACCATGGAGACCTGTTTGGAAAAGTGGGTTAAACATAAGTGGGTTAAATACCCCCATCAGAGAATGGGGGTGCTCCAGAGTATATTTGATCTCTAGAGAAATTCCCCTCAAAAATAGAATAAATAGAATCTCTTTCATCTAGATCCCAGAAGGGCTAAAAGCAAGTCCTTGTAATATTTACGTTCTATCTAGTGAAAGTGCAGCTAAGGCCTAATCTATACTTATTTTCTGTGTCACTTGGTAAATATTTATCACATATGCCTCTGCACCACCCATTCAAAATCCAATCTGAACAAGAATACAGGCTAAAAGTAAACTGTTGCTGCCTATGACCTAGTCAGTTGCACAGGTGCTTGGGCAGTATTCTGTGTAGGTACCACAGTCAAGGCCCATTGCTGATCTGAATAATGATGGCTAGTTTATAGTAAGTACAACTTTGTACAAAAAACTCCACCTACATGCAGATTCTAAAGTTTGCTTCCTGCAATTGAGTACTTTCTGAAGGAATTATTTTCTTGATTTCCTTTTATCTCTCTGGAGGTGTGTGTGTGTGTGTGTGGGGGGGGGGGGGCTTCCCAATAAGTCCCTCATAGCTCAGTCCTGCAGTATAGAATGCTTTCACTCCACAAAGAGTACGGGCACCCTCCAGCCTACAGACACCCGCCCCAGGTGACGTGCTCCACAGAGGGGCCTGGAGTTGAG
The DNA here is from genome assembly GCA_004027205.1 of Ctenodactylus gundi. Classification (NCBI taxonomy): domain Eukaryota; kingdom Metazoa; phylum Chordata; class Mammalia; order Rodentia; family Ctenodactylidae; genus Ctenodactylus; species Ctenodactylus gundi. Next base: position 225,631 of record PVKB01003092.1, read on the forward strand.
CCCTAGGACAAGGAGCCAGTGCAAACCAAGGAGGTCCAAACCCTGGCTGAAGCACTACTTTGTGACATACATGCTACTGAGGTGGACCTTGTAGCAGTGGAATGATTGATGTAAACTGGAATGACAGATCCCTACATAAACACAAACCACAAATTGTTACTATTACATATATAGTTCCCTTGTAAGCTACACATTTTATAGAGATAGAAACGTCACTCACACAGAAATTGCCAACTGTATAACGTATTCTAATAATTTCTTCTTTCAGTAACATCATAGGAGAAGTTGATATTCCATAAACATTTACTTTATTAAATACTAGCACATTTCAAGCATGGCATAGAGCCAATGAAATTTGCTTAAAATAGTGACAGAGGGGGCGTTGCACTGTCAGAATTTATTTTAAGCCATGATCTAATACGCTCAGTTCAGAGAATTGGCCTTTTCTTAGAGAAAGAGAACACATGTCTTTAAAAGTATGAACTGTCTTTTGCTACTTCACTAAAACAGACATATTTGGAGAAAAGCATTTGTACCCATTCAGTATCTCAGGCAAAACTGCCAAGTTGAGTGAGAATTTTTCCTTTTTTTGTGGTAGAAAGGCTGATATTTCCAGCTAAGATAATGGTTGTCAATGAGGTATTTATTGATGCTGTGGACTGATCCCCTTAGGCATATGTGTACTTTCAAAAGAAATTTCTAAAGGAAAAAAAAAAAAAAA